>DF237501.1:37902-61247 GCA_000708835.1 Klebsormidium nitens
CCACGTCGTTGAAGCACGGGTTAGTGTTAACCGGGCACACGAACTCGGGCCCGTAAGTGGCGGCCTGGGCGGGAGTAGCCCCGGTGGTCGGGGCGGGGGTTGTCGGGCCAGGAGTGGTCGGGGCAGCGGTGGTCGGGGCCGGAGTAGTCGAAGCCGGGGCCGGACTAGCGGCTGCACACGAGAGGCGTATGCATTTGCGATCAGGGTTTCCCTCTTTCGGGTTTACAAAATTCCGGGTGCATAACGGTTTCAGGGGTGCATGGGCAGGAATGGACGGGGTGGTCGGACCAGGAGTGGCCGGGGCCGGGCCGGAGCGGCTGCAAGCCAAAAAAGTCAAGTTTTCGAGTCTTAGGTTTTGGGGTTTTAGGGTCTTAGGATTTTCAGGAAGGCCCCGGTGATAGTAGGGGGGGTGGGATTGGTCGGGGTGGTCGGGGCCGGGGCCGAAGCGGCTGCAAACAAATGGCGATCGCTGTTTTAGGTTTTTTCAATGTCGGGGTTTTCGGAGTTCAGGGCTTTTAGGGGTTTCTAGGGGTGAGGCAGGGGTGGTCGAAACGGAGCAGCTCGAAATCGTGCGGTGGTTGGGCAATAACTGTCGCTCTATGTAAGCAGGCACAGTCTCTTAAACGCATGAGGCGGAGGCGGAGGTCGTATGAGGCAACTGCCTACTGGCAGCGAAGTGGGGGCGGAGCTTATACGCTCTAATACGCATGGACTATGTGATAAGTAAGGAAACCCATGGACTACTGAACGTGAAAGTGAAGCGAACGTCTTACGCCAGTCATTCTCAGATGCGACAATACCCAAGCGGAGGGCGTATGTCGGTATAGCTTACCGGACACGAAGCCGAGGCGGGGGTCGTATGACGTGGTGTCAACCACGAGGCCGAGCGCGGAGGCGATTCCGGACCACTGGATGTATTTGAAGTTGGTGTTGTCGCGCGTCTCGCCGTCGCCGTCGAGGACGTCCGGTTTGTTGTCGCCGTCTTGAGCCACGAGCAAGCCCAGCGGGAAACCCGGAAGGGGTACGTTGATGACCTGTGCGGAGCAGCGGATACGAAGGGTCTCAGTTTCATGCCAGATTCTCCTGTCTAAGTAGGCCGTTCTGGCAGGCCTTTTGTCTGAAAAGTTATGTCACCATTACTATAGTACGTTCAAGCTATAAACCGCATAGATGATGTTGAGTAGAGCCCACTGAAACCTCTCCTTTCTAGGACGAACCAATTCAACTACAGGGCTCGTTCCTGAATAAGCCCTAACAGGCAGCAAACTCAGCGAAGGCCAAATAAGATCGTATCTATTGAAGTGACCGCCAAATATGCGCCCACCTGGCCATTTTCGCAACGCTCTTTACGTACCCATTGCACTCACTTGGGTGACGTCGAGATGGGTCGCTGATGCGTCACTGGGATCTGGCGAAGATGAGACGGAATTCTGAACAGCAAAATCCAGCGACAACGGTTGAAAACCAAGCGCCCACCTGTCCCCCGTCACAGTCCTGGATGCTGTCGACGCCGTTGTCCGGGTTGTTGACGACCTTGAAGCTGCCGATGAAGCGGTTATTGTTCAGCCGTGAGTAGACCGCGAACGTGTCGTCACCCTGGCTGGACGCGAGGAGGTACCCTCCGTCCGAGTTGGCTGCAAAATAAAAACGATTAGTTGGAAACCCACCTCATTTCTTGCAGGAACTGAAGAAAAATTCTGCGTCACAAATGTGTCGTCCCCCTGGCTGGATGCGAGGAGGTACCCACCGTCCGAGTTGGCTGCACGAGATAGTTCCATTTGTTCGGAAGATGGCACATGTTCGAGCTGGATGCGAGACATTTCTTTCATCTTTTAAGACTTTGGCACTTTCTCTGGTAGTCAAGGGGTCTGCACCATTCGAGTTGCCTGCGCGAGAGGCTCCTTTTTATCTCTAGCTTTGTCAACATCGCGGCAAGTTGACCGTGTAAGGGTCTGCGTCGCTCAAAACCCAGGTTCTCGTCAACTTCCGTCTCTGGTCTGGTGACTCCGGATCCCCGCGCGTTGTCTGTCAGAACGGATGGAAGGAGAACGCGGGTTTTGCAGTCCGAGACCCCCACACCGATTGGTACTAGTCAGCTTGCGTGCGCAAACAGGTTGAAGCGGGGCTAGCCACGCGCGCGACCTACCATAACCCATGGTAACGTAAATCAAAGCCTGTTGTTAACCGACCAGCCCGACTTCCACCGAGCGCTCAAATGCAGGCCTTTATACCTGGCCGTCGTGACAGGAATCATTCGGTGACCCGGAATGTTAACCAAGTCAATTTGAGTTGCGTGTGCGGAGTACCAACCGGTGTGGGGGTCCAGAAATGAAAACTGGAGTCCACGTTCTCCTTCCATGCATTCTGTCAATCAGCCCCATCATACCGCCTCGCTCACAGCGTCACTTCGTCACCATAAAATCGACGCTGGTCTGAGCGAATGAGACCTTGTCATGGGATAGCTTCAAGCAAACGTGAACACCAGCTTCTTGCAAACAGGTGAACGATTTCTTGGTGAGCACCAGGAGAGTCACGCTCTGGGACTTGGTGAGAAGCACAAGCACAAACTTAAAGCTCAGGTGATTCCAGCACCCGCAAAGTCAGTCCCCGCAGAAAAAGGGGCTCTTCGCTCAAGAACTGAGGATTCAAGAGAAGCAACTGGAAACCTCCAAAGCCTTGTCACCTTGCGAGAAGTAGATTGTAAGCCCCTCCACGTCAGCCTCGAGGTTCTGCCCACCAAACCCGGGGTCTTTGGTGAAGTCGTATACGCACTCCTCCTCCTCAGTGTCATACGTATACGGCACGCCGAATTCCCTCGTCTTGGCGAACAGAACCGGGGTCGGCGCTGCCGCAAAGTCGAGACCGATCCGCCAAATACCCACGTCCTCCTACAATGATTACACAAGAAGTTTGGCTGCTCCCCATGCTAATCACAAGACTTGACTTTCGGGTTTTGGACAGATAAGCGGGCTAACTTTGTTCCAAGGTTGGCTACCGCCGGATTGTGATTATGGACGATAACCATTTTCTAACCAGCCCATAAGCATCCCGTAACCATCCATGGTTAAGGCCGAAAATTGCTGTGTCAATGGGAGCAATCACGGACAACGCTGTGTGATCAAGCAACCAATTCGTCCAGCCACGAAGCAGGTCGGGTGATTACTGGCGGCAAGTGACAGTCCACGGCGAAAGTGTAAGAGAAGGTCTAAAACTGCAAGCGGTCTGCTGCCTACTTTCGATGATTAGCACG
Source organism: Klebsormidium nitens (assembly GCA_000708835.1). NCBI lineage: Eukaryota > Viridiplantae > Streptophyta > Klebsormidiophyceae > Klebsormidiales > Klebsormidiaceae > Klebsormidium > Klebsormidium nitens. Next base: position 41,153 of record DF237501.1, read on the forward strand.
CAATACAGCTGGTAGTCAAACCCGTCGAGGGCTGTGGTCTGCAGACGATCCCAACAGAGAGACACTGAAACTTGGGACTTTTGAAACAGGTTCGCCTGCGACTATCAACAAGGACTGCAGAGGGATCCGGCGTGACTGTTTTCTGCCGTGCCCCTCACCTGTCCAGCATACAAGTAGCCGGCGTAAGGATCGACGACCATGCCTTCGAACTGGGCCTCCTCGCCCGGGTCCTCGCACGGAGTCCTGCGAGGATTCGGATGGAAGTTTCTTCTTTCGCCTTCTGGGCTTCTCTGATTCTTGGCAATTAAAGTTGAATCCATGTTACTGGGTCCTATCTAAGAAGATTGGGAAGCAATCCTGCAAACCTTGAAGATGTCAAACCAGAGTGTCCACTCCTTACGAGTTGCTTCAAGGCTTCTTTATTCTGATCTTAGCAACAAAGCCTGTATGACTGAGGTGTCCTTTTCACTGGGTCTTCTACTTTAACGACTCCCGTAGCTGCGCCTCGTAACGAGCTCGTTCCTTCAAAACGTTGAAGCTTTTGGATGGGAAAAGTGATCCCTCTTTCTGTCTAAAGGTGCTCTGCAGCTGTCGCGCAGAGTGCGCATTTTCACCGGACGCTTTTTCAACTCACCAGGTCGTCCCGTCGGGGAGTGCGAACACGCTCGGCACGTCCAGGTCGGCGACCTTCCGGTAGCCAAACGTTCCGGTCGCCGGGAACGGAACCAGCTCCAGCTGTCCGAGGCGCACGCGCGAGCGGCGCGTGCAGTAAACGACGACGGTGCCGTCGGCCTTCTTATACGCGGCGACGCCGTAGCACGTGGCCTGGACGTTCACTTCGTTCTGGAAGCAGATGGGATAGCTTATTAAGATCGTTACGACTATATCTCGTTGCTTGCTTATGAAGGTTCGGATTGGCGATGCGAAGAGAGAATGAATCCACAAAATGAGGAATGTCCAAAGAAGTGCAAAATGGGTTCCATAGAAGGCCTCCTTTAAAGACGTGGGCAGTCGTTGTGAAGAAGCGGACACAAACTTTGACATCTCAGGACGTTATCGTGGGCGCTTAAGCTCGGGCACACAACTCGTTTCCTTTGTGCTGCACCGTTCTGAGGCGAAGATAGCCGTCCTACTGACATCAGCCAGCATGAAAAGCAGAAAGACTTTGCCTTAAAGGAATATCAGTCGGTGCTAAGCGGCTGCTGGAAACCACCATAAGAACGACTTTTCTACCAAGCTCTCTAGATATCGGTCTGTTTTTTCTTGCACACTTGAGCGAGGACGTACTGATCAGATCGAACAGTCCCTAGTCAGAATTCTGCTAGCTTTTGAAGGGTCGGTTTCACCGTGAGATCCCGCTAGCACTGAAAGAGAAGGGTTGGCTTTTTAGTATATACTTGCGTGCGGACAGTTGCAAGAACGCACCTGGTTCGCGTTGAAAATGAAACCAGCGGAGGCGTCAGTAATCTCGGTCAGGGGGGTGCCTGACAAATTGATCTTCCAGATCTTGAGCTTGTCGAGGCCACGGTCGGAGCCAACGATGATGTCCAGCGTCTCAGAGCCCAGCTGGACTCCATACACGATGTCCACGTTGTTGATGCGCCCTGCCAAGTTACGCACACGTTTTGATTTGTAGGTTGATGAAAACGTTGGAAGCTCGTCGCCCAAAAAGAATGTACCTTCCGTGAATACGTGGCTTTGAAGTACATACCTGATAGTCCTTTCCGCCAGAGCGAGTGTACACCAGATGAAAAACGAAAGACTGGAGCTAAGCCAGTTTGTGGTCGACGTGAGTCCTGTTTAAACAAGGCTGGTCAGGCTTCAGGCATGTGTCTTCACTATAAAGTTCGTAGTCCTTTTCATTGAGCTTCATATTGCTAGCACTGGTCACACAGCCATCACACAACAATGAATGTATCTACTTGCAGATATAGAATTCAGCTGCCGTGTTTGGCGAGATCCATCAATGGACCTCTGCTGGAGCTTTTGTGAACTTGCGCAATCGAGACGGTTGGAAAAGAAAGGGCAGGGAGATTGGCTAGGGGGAGCCCAACCTCTTAACGAGAATAGAATCTGCAATGCCTGTTCCTGAATGGGACGCCCTTTCACCAATTTTGCCAGGCAGTAGTCTCATTCTACTTCACATCTTTCATCCATCGGCAATTGGTCATCAGTTGAGGGGGTCTTCAACTGATGAATTGTGTGCGTTTGATCAGCCTCCACTGCACTGGGGGCCTCCGAGAGTCACCAAATCCTAGATCTCATAGTATGAAGCAGGAACCAGCCTCCGCAACAGATACATCTCTACTCCATAAATGCTGAGTGGAACCAAAAGTTGGATAGCTTCGAGTCACTCTGCTTTTAGCACATTGCCGATTCAGCACTAGTAAGCAAAGTAGCCAGGGGCGGATGGGGTTAATTCGGGAATTCAGGATGATAGAAGTCTGGAGCAGATGATTTTGTGGGTTAATGTTTCAGTATCAATTCAGGGGCTCTTACTACTCTAGAGCTTCCTAGTGCTGAATTGAAAAGACATCTGGTTTTCACCACGTAAAAGGTCTTACCTGGACGGTCCCCAGTGCGGGGGGGCGGGGGCGCGGGAATGTCCTGGACTAGGACCCCCTGGAGGTCGAAAACCGCAACGCCGGCCTCCTTCTTGGACGTGATGATCAGGCTCTTGGACTTGTCTGTGGGGTGGATCCAGATTGCGGGGTCGTCGGAGTCTGCGTTCCGCCCTGGGAAGCACAGAAAGCAAGCTAAGTTCAGCTCTTACATCTGGGAAGCTCGTAACCTGATGGAAGAGCAGAAGGCATATTTGAGTTGAAGCTGGGTCTCCTCAAGAAGGGTCTTGGACAGATCTCAAGAGAAACAGAACAATGGCAATGCTGGTCTGCTGAACAAAGGAACGACAACAAGTGCCTTGACATTGGCCATTGGGGGAGGTTTGAACTATGTGCTCACGTAACAACACCCACATTTACCTGTTGCCCACTTGTCAATCATCAGGAATTGCTTGCATGAGCTAGCAGCTAAGACAATGCCAGGATGGAAGTTCCAAAAAGCATGCTCCGAGTGTTTGAGGCAACTGAGAGTTGGGCTACTGAGGTGCATTGCAGTTAGCTTGCTGTCTAGGGGTTGAGAAGGACTTCATACGCCAGAGCACACACGGGACACATCAAATGTGCAGTACGTGGCTCAGGCTGCTTTGGTGTCAATTGGCATTGGCCAATGACTGTTCTACACTATGACATTGACACTGAAGCTATGTTGTTGTGACAACCGTATAGCACCACCCCTTATTCCGAGCTTTGGACTCGCTAGATGGCACTTTGTTATGCTAATGGGTCGCTACCAATGGAGTCAAAAGTAGCCCAAGCGTTGAGAAAGTGCCTGCTTTGGGTTCCGTTTGACCCCCTTTCAATGTTAGCAGCACCATACCTGCTCAGATTGGGGCGTGTAAAAACTGCTGACAGTGGGCTAATCTGGCCTTCAGGCTCAGAGGGGAAGCAGCTTGTTCTGTGGCTCGCCTTGTGACAATCTTGTTGATCTAAATTGCGGCATTGTAAATTGACAGATGTGTGAAATGTGGCGTTGTGGAGTGTTCAGGTATCGGATGCACTTAGTGAAATATCACCTCGTGTACAATTCTGTACTTGGTGAGTGCATTGGCCACAGATGACGGGTCTCAAGCTGGAGGCAGCACAACCCACTTTACAAAAGCGGGCAGGAAACATCCGATAGATGGGTCACATTCCTTACCTGCGGCATCTCCAAAGGCGGGGGGGGTCTCAAGGGTCGCTTTGACTTCTGCCTGGCCCCACACCGGCGCCGCAAGCAGCGGCGCGCCGACAACGAGCAGAATGAGGAGCACACGCGCAGACGCCATTGTGTCTCCGCTAAAGCTATCACTCAGCAAGCTTGATGTTTCAAATGTCCTTGCAGAGGTAGCTGAGTTCGGCAGCTCAGCGATAGATAGGATGTGGCCGCCTCTGTGGCGTTCCGAAATACAGAGATACAGGAACGAGCTCCTTGCCAATGTTGCCAATCCTGGCTGTTCAAGTTGTCAAAGGTCACGGCTCCCGGCGCAGAAAGAATTGTGCCACTAGTTGGTTCGCAGCTTTCCTTTTCCGAGTCGCAGCCCTGACTCCTGAGGGGTCGTCATCAGCGCCCAACTCACTGACGTAGGTACTGTACAAAGCATTCACACTGCAGAGCCCTCTCAGTCTCACTCTGCAGTGTCGCCTCCTGATTCCTGTGTGCGCTTCGTTGAACAATGATGACGCACTCATGGGGTCATTCTCTCAACAGGGTACACCGTATTGTGTACCGCAGTCTTACGTTTGGTCGTCGAAGCAAACAGAATCGAATGTCGAAGAGGCTGCGCACTGGTTACATATAATCCGGGCATAGTTGAGCTAAACCCTGCCCGCCTGTAAACCCTGGTTTGAGAATGTCAGATTTTGGTCTGACAACGTCTTCTCGACAAAATTATTCAACTAGGTAGGCACTCCAAGTAGGTACCTACCTTGGCTTGGATCGGTAGTAGGACTCTGGAGCCTAGGTAAATGTGACAAGTTAAAATCAGATATTAGCTGGGTCTACTATGATACTATCAATTCATTGGAAACGAAACGAATCGACCTTCATCTGCAGGGTTTTCGATCCTTCTGGAGGGCGTGACTCAGACTCTGTCTCGAGTCCCGACGGCGATATAGGTGAAAGATGCATGATTGAGCAGCTCAACAGCGCATATGTAGTGGGAGTGGTATCTGGATTCTGAATCCATGATTACCTTGGGAGGATGAATCGCCCCACGAACCAGCTCAGGGACCGGCGAAAGCCCTCGGAGAGCCCGCCGATGTGATCGGGGATATTTTTCTTTACAGTTTTCGCATGGTCCAGAGTCCAGACTCCACAGGCCACAGTCCTCTCTTTGGCTCTTCAGCTCTTTGCAGTGTGAGTGTCGGACTAGGTATCCAGCAGTCCCGGCTCCCGACTCTTCCACCGACAACGGCCTGGGGGACTCTGATGAGCGACGTCGTGTGCCGAGCACACGGAAAGAATATTCCGACCATTAATGGTGAGAACACAATGACCTCATAAAAGATTCCATGATGCCCTGGGCCCGGCCCCGGGGGCCGGGCCCCAGGTGGCAGGGAGTCAGGGACCGAGACTCCGAGACCCCGGTAAACAGCTAGTCGAAGTGTTGACACTTGGCGACCGCTAGATGCCGAAAAGCTGGTCGACGTTGATAACGGCCCCGGGTTCGACCCGTCTGTCTGGTGCTGCCAGTCACTCGGGCACCCGAGTCCCGACCACCGAGGTTCCTGCACCCGAGTCCTGCTTGTACATTAATATGGTATTAAACTTGCCGGTATACCAGCTCGGGATGCGGGGGGTTTGCTTAATAACATTGGAGGTTTGGGTGGGCACGGGTCCGGAGCAGATAACTTTTAAGGGTTACAATTCTAGGTTAGGGTAGGAACTTCTTATAGGTACCTAGAATGTACCGGCCGGTAACCAATACCTTAAAGATAGATTTCAATGACAAAGAGTACGGTCGGGGGTTGGCCCCCGGGCTATGCATGGGCCAGAGGACCCCGGACTTCACCCCCTCTATTTAATACCGTATGTCACTTCAATATGGTTTGCTTGCATGAAGCGCCAGATGAAGTGCCTACCCAATTGTACGTACTACGTAGTGTCTCTTTCCGCACGCCGTTAAACCAGTAATTCCATAATCTTCTACCTTATATGGAATACAACATACGTTTGTCTTTTCTTGATTGCTTACTTCTACCTATCCTATATTCAACACTTCTTCGATTGCAAGGAAGGTCTAATTGCATACAGTGAAAACATGATAAGCTAGAAAGCTCGTAGCATGGATAATCCCATTGGAGTGGAGACGGTCTTTGAGCTAGCCGGGTATTACAATGGTAATTCGAAGCCCGCGGCCTGGACCATGCATGACACTAGCACACCGTTCATGACTTCATTTCTCCGCAAATTAAGATGGACACTAACATATATCGCACAAACACGTGAGATATATCAACCATATGTCCCAGTCAACGAGCGACTTGCATGAGCTTTTTAGTGAGCTGCAATTGATATACTGCAATCACCAAGCGACAGTCTTTTCTCTTGTTGCGTTCTTGCAGTGAAGATTCACCTAGGCCTATAAGCTCGACGGTCCATTCCGACGTCCACGCCCGCCACGCCCACAATGGACTCAAAATGTTGGTTGACTGTTGGCCTTGGTGGTGAGGCCCAAGCCTCACAATAATGCACACCTAACTGACTATCTGATGCGCAGCGCCTCGCGCGAGTTGCACGCAGGCGCGTTTGTTCTTGAACACTCTAATGACGTCCTAGCTCAAAATCTGCTCAACGCAACATACTTCGCCCTAGCCTATGTAGCAACACTGAAAAAGTTGCTCGGATTACTAGTGTACTTGACGAAATGCGATTGGCTTCAAAACACCCAGAGCACGCTACTTGATGCACTACTCTAATACATTATGCTACATCCAGGTTAAGAGCGCCAGGAAACTCTTCTTCGCAAGAAACTTTTTTCCCATTACGCCCTCAAGAAACAGCGCCCTGCGCTTGCAACTGCTCGCTGATCACAGCAAAAACGGTGGGCCAGGAGATGGGTTTGGTCAAGTAGCCATCTATGTTCAAGTGCCGGAGCTTGTTCTGCGCGAGAACGTCCGCCGAAAGGATGTAAATAGGGAGTCTAGAGCTTGGCCCTTCGAGCTGGCGGATCTCCTCCGTTGCGTGTATGCCGTCCAACACTGCAGCCAGAAGCACAATGATGTCTTTTAGGATGCGATTCAACAAATCTCCACAACCGAGGTTAAAACTCGCTGAACGGGGACTGCTTCTTCACTATCCGTCGTGACACGAGGGATCGACAGCAGCTAGAGGTTGCTTTTGACGGCTGCGCAACAAATGATAAGGGGGAAAGTGCCGTCCAGAACTTCATCTGGCCGGGTTCCACGGGAAAGGAAAAACCATGCAAAGGCTAGCAAAACTAGAGCCTTAGGGACGATGCCACCACCTTGCTTCTAGGTAACCCTCGTCATGGAGCTTACTTCGCCACACTTAGTGCTGAAGAGCAATTCATCAGTCGAACCCTCGTCAGAAAGGCGGCCCAATCGATGACCGCTTCAGTAGGATAAGCGGAGGTGCGTCGAAGCCGCTACAGAAGAGCACCGGAGTTCTTGCACCACTTCTCGGGCCACATCGAACACCGGCTTCGCTAACCCCGTCGAGCACCAACTTTGTCTCTCTGCGCTGCTTGCTAGTTTAAAGTTGCAGCACACGACCACACGCTTGCGCAAGGTTACCCGGCGGCTTAGTGTGACCAATCAGGGTTGAGGTAAGGTCCGATACCTGGCATCTGCAGGTCCATGAGGCAGAGCGTATACGCTTTGGTCCGAACAGCGTCCACGGCCAGCCGCCCGTTGCCCACAACGTCCACGTCATGCCCGTGGTGCTTCAGCATTTTCTGCGGGGACAGCGGAGGACAGTTGGGGATGATGCATCCGGGACGGTGATGTCCTTCTGAAGTCGGACGATTGCGCCGCAAGAACAGGATTGTGACAGACGATTTCTACTTTGATCTTGCGACGCTTACCAATCCGACGTTGGTTGCGCCGCAGACCCTCGTCAAGACTCCTGGTTTCACATTCAAGATACGCACTCCTTGAAAGTCAAACCTCGGAGACAGATAATCGCAGAAAGACCTCAAAGCGACATCGTCTCCTGCTATAGGCTGTGAACCTTCCCTAGGCTCTAATGTTCTGTGACCTCGCTGCAACGTTTCGTGCTTTTGCATTCAATCACTCACTCAGCTGGTGCTTTTCAACGTTCTATCGACGAACCACGTGCTCCCAATTGTAGAGAGAGCAAAGAGCAAGAATCGACTGACAGAGAGCAGCAATAATTTTCAAAAGGCTTTTTCGGATGCTGCGAGCCAGATCGGCAACGGTGAAGCAAAGCTTTGGGCAGCATTGCTGATTGCTAAGTCAAACTTGTCAAAATCCATGGATTGCTTCAGCCAAAGAATTGACAAATGACAAACGGACGAACGGTTGGCCTTGCAAAACGTGGGCAGCAAAGCAGAAGTCTTACGCAAGCAAAGCCCAGAAGATCAATTTCCGCACAGAGGATGTTAGTGGAAATCTGCAAACCGAGGCCATGCAGAAAGTGACGTCAGCATGATTGAGATCGGGTCCATACCCTGATGAGCAACTGGTTGACCACGTTATCCTCCGCCACCAGAATGCGGGCGCGCGTGTGCAACTGCGAGGGTCCCTGTACGAAGGGTGACAAGGCTGGGTCAAACGACGAAGGCTGCTAAAGTCCCTACACTTCGGTGAATCGCACGATTAAGTAAGCCGCTCCTCTAAAATTATTCCGAAGCATTAAGTGGACTGCGAGGGCCACTCAACGAGAGACTACACTTTGCATCGTACCACAAGGCTGCTCACTTCTGCCCTGCTGTTTCATGCAATTTGGGGTCAGCCGCTCCCGCAAATCTGCTTCAGAGCAGTTACTTGACGTTGGACAACGAAAGCGGCCCTGATGACAAGGTTGCTCGAACTGCTTCGTTTTGGGCTTCGCCCAGATTTCCACAGACCACTCTACCAAACTGGCTTTGGATGGCCCATCTTAAGTGAAAGGGTCGAATGTAGAGCGTTTGGCTACTCTTTGCGGACTTACCTGTTCCTGAATCGAACCGAAGTTGCCGCTTCCGTAGCTGGAGATTCCGCTCCCGTAACTAGAGATTCCGCTGACCGAAGGAGAACCGTTCTCGGTGACGCTCCTGCTGCTGAGCTCAACACTAGGGGGCGCCGTCGAGACCTCGGAGATTTCCCCCGGCTCCTCGACATGGGCGCGAAGACCCTCGACCGACACTCGGGGCGTGATCCCCGGGCTGTTTTTGTGACTGCTTGTTGCCTGCAAGCTAGACCCCGATTCTCCTGGACTTTTGTCGTTTCTCAACGACGATCCCGAGGAGGCGTCTCCGGCAGACCGCCGCTCTTCCCCCGTAGGCGATGTCTGCTGCTCCGCACTGTTAAGCGCTGTCCCATCTCCCTCAGCCCCGACTCCCGTCAGGAACTTCGCCATCACTTCTTCCTTTGCTTCTGTCCCCTTTCGAGGGCTCTTACCACCACTGAGCAAAGCCCCCGCACTTTCCTTTTCCTCGTCTTCGCGTTTGCCTTCCAGTTCTCCCCCATGTGCTGCTCGTTCTGGCGCACCCGCTTTTCCCCCAGCATGTCGATGCGAAGCTGCTTCCGTCTTAACGACTCGCACATCTTTTCCCCCCTCGCCTAGTTGCGGGCTTTCCCGCCCTTCGTCGACTACCGGGCCTGTCACCCCCCGACCTGGTTGATCAGACGTTCCTTCCCGGCCTGCCTGATCGGCGATTTCTCCGGCAGGCTGCAGAGATCTAGTCGCTGGCTCTGTGGAAACTGGAGCCGCTCGGGGCTCGAGCGGGCCCTTGGGTGAGAGCCGGATGAGATCGTCCATGCGCACCGGGGGCGGTCCCCGGGAGGGGGCGAGACTGAGCGTACGGGACGGCCGCCGAGTGAGCGGGCCGGTGCACCGCTGAAGGCGCACTGCGGGATCACGGGAGAACGCGCGGTTAAGGTGATCGTCTTAACGAAGGAAAAGGAGAACACGTTCTTTTAAAACCGCCCGTTTCGCAAGCGGGACAGTTTCAATAACAGGGTTCCAACGATGCAAGGACCTTGCAAATCTTCATCTTGAAGTCGCTCCAGGAGCAATGCTTACACCAGACGCCCAGACAATGACATTCTTGACTTCTCAGCACCTTTGCAGAATTGTAGAAACGAGGGTGGGTCCCAACTCCAGCGTGTGCAACTTCTCAACGACCCAGTCCTATGATCGTTCTTGCGGGCGCGGGTTGGGCGACCGACCGAGGTGCACTGCGAGCTTCGAAGTCGCCGAGCCTTACGGTTTGCTCTGAAAAGAGAAGTCTCTCACCTGAGCACGTGAAGGTGGTCCCCTTATTCAGCTCGCTTTGTACAGCAATCGTTCCGCCCATGGCCTCCACTAGCTTCTTGCAAATGACGAGGCCCAGCCCGGTGCCGCCATACCTGCACGTAAGCGGGGCGCACTTATGAGAGGCTACACAAAAGCTTTGCAAAGCGTTCCGGCGCTGAACAGCGAGGCCGTTTTCACATGTATACTGCAAAACCCTTGAAGCAACCGAGAATGATAGCCACTCGAAAAAGGCTGGATAATGGTTCGCCAGCGGTGGCAAGACATCAAGTGCGTCGATTGCCGTCCAGAGGATGTGATGTGAGCTGAGGTATGCGGGCAAAGGAGCGCCTCCATACGGACGAAAACCAAATCCTCAGCCATCCTTTAACGTTTAATCGAGTCTCCAGCTTCGGCGTCCAGCCTTCAGTATGTGAAGCCTGGGGAAGAACAAGCAGTCAACTGCAAATCTTATGCGATGGAGGTCAGACCACAAAGGCGCGAACTACTTGAGTAAAAGAGGAGGGGCGAACAGTGACTCATGAACCTATCAGATGCAAACCAAAGACCCTCAGAAGCCCATACGTATATGTTTCCAACGACTTCGGAACCTGAAGCGGCACACCCAAACAGCCCCACCTTTTGCCGAAGGCATATGTGTGCGTTCTCCGACTCCAAAATAGTACCGAGAAACCTTAGAATGCGAAAAGGAGATAAACCCAGAGACCGCGGAACGGCCGCTGCTCACATCCGGGTCGTAGTATCATCCGCCTGCACGAACGACTTGAAGAGCTTCCGTTGGGACTCGGGCGCAATCCCGACGCCCGTGTCGGTAACGCTAAACTCGTGCCACGTGGCGCTGCCACCTGGCAGACTTGAAGCATCTGGGCCGTCGCTCTGCGGGAGCTGTAGTCCCGGGCCGTAGACTGCGCCGCCCTCCGAGGTGCCGACGCTTGCGCCACTGCGTGCGTGCGAGGTTCTTCTCTGGAAGAACGAACGTAAGGAAAGTTAGAGCTTAGCCCGTTTGACTCTTGCTTTCCAGACCACGAGGCAGGCGCAGAGGAGCCGCATCCAAAACGAGCTGGGACAAAGGGGTTCCTATCTACGGTCTTTTGTATGAAGAGACGACGATTTGACCGTCTGATGGCTGAGTAGGACAATACCTTCTATCACAAAGGAGCGAGATAGGAACGAAAAGCGACTCGAGACCGTCAGTGAAGAATTGGGCAGAGAGTGTTTCTCTACTTGCTACCCTACATTAGACCGATCCTGCCAACAATTGCAGAACGTTCATATGTTTGATTAATTCTTCTGTGGCAACGGTGCCTCGTCCTCTCGGGACGGTAGGTGGCAACTGCTCTCGTGCCACTCGTGAATAATCAAGTCAAAGGCCAGTCACAGGTTCCTCAATGCAAAACACGGAGTAATAAACCACTGTCTCCCCCTGGAAGAAGTCAGAGCCATGCAAAACTACATACAGAGAGTTGACGCGCCCACTAGAAGTAGCTCACCCGAAGCATATTCTCGAGGCAGCGTGTTCGAGCGGCGTCTTGAGGCTCCTCCAAATCGATCACTGCGTCACCCTTGTTGTCGGGGCTCTGCAAAAAACAGAGGGTGACGTCAGCTGGCCGCATGAGCATTCCGGATGCGAGCAACTTCTCTTCAAAAGGGGTTGGTGTTATTTTCTTACGTGCCCAGAAACAAGTCGGGATACTCTACATACATGACCCTGCTTGGGCTCAACTGAAAGAAGGTGGTCAAACGTCTGGAATCAAAGGAGGCAAGTCCAAGGCCTTCGCTCCTCTTGATTAAAAGCGCGTTCGGAGATGATGAGTCTGGGTTTCAAGCCCGGACGAAGACGTCGTAAGCTAGAGAGAACACCAGCAGAATGCGAGCAGTCCAGAGACTCAGTCGAGGAGTCTACAGGTACGCCCTTCTAAAAGATGGGAATCTCGTCTACTTCAGAACCTCGAAAATACTTTGAAAGAGGGCTCTGTGGGCATTTCGCAATCGATGTGGATTATATTGATGACATGTTCAGAGCCAACCGAGTTGTTGAATCTACGTGAAATGAGGCCTCTTGCCCGCAAACCGGCAATCTGAGCCGTCTCATCACGACATAGACGTCACATCACACAATTGGAAGATTAGGAGTCGGACCTGGGGGTGGCGTTTCACGTCGGATTGGCCACCCCTGAAACGATCATCGAAAAACCTTCATTACCACTTGCGTTTGACAATACCAGCAAAGGTAGCTGTTTGTGTGAGCTCACATATCGTTCGGGGATGCCGTTCCCAAGTGGGGGATGCGGTAGGCGCCTCCAGCGGACCGTGATACCTCCGCTCTCGGTGAACTTGATCGCGTTCGACAAGAGGTTCGACAGGACTTGCTGCAAACTGCACAGAGGGCGGCCCGAGATTTGGTGAGACGTCACGATTGTTTAACAGTCAAGAACCGAAAACGAAGGAAGAGCAGTCAGGGATGCATCAGTGCAACCGCTTACAAGGACGATCCCCGTATACCTGTAACGAGAAGGCATGAAATACGGCTGGCGAAGCGTGGCTTCTACTTCGAAGCGCTTTGAAAGATGAGTCACCAGAAACTTCTTGTTTCTGACGTGAAATCCACTTAATGCAGTGGACCCAACTTTCCTGACAATGAGGTTTCACATTGTAAGGATGTTCAGTAGTATAGCCTCGCTTGTATCCTTTTGTCACCTCAGCAAATCCATCCCCACACCCCAGAATGAGGGATAATGCTTTTTATTTCGTACTTTAAAGCACACGCATACCGACTTCGTAAACCTGGGTTTTTAAGCTTGCTGAGGTACTTTGTTGACTTGTTGCGGCACTGAGGCGTAGATTCAAACGAGCGCCCTGTGATGCCTCTGAACTGGCATGAAAGCCCCTCGCACATTCGGTACCACAAACCCCAGCTCACAAATTCGTGGACCTAAATCCTCAGCAGTTAGGACTGCAGAAACTGCAAATCTGATACCGGGCTCTCGATCTGACCCCCAAGCCTGGAGCCTTACCGAAGGGGGTCCCCCTTGGCCATGCAGTCAGCCGGCTCGGGCAGCTCGAGCTCGATCCGAAGCCCCTTCTCCAATAGCTTCCCCGAGAAGAGCGCCACCACTCGGTGCACGACCGCTGCAACGTCTAAGTCGATCTCTTCCAGCCGCAGCTGCCCCGCCTCAATCTGCGCAATCGAAGAAAGCAGAAAGATCACTTCCGAGTTTCAAGTTTAGGCTCAGATGGGAGCGGAGGATGTTCTGGAACGCCACTGTGCAATGGACCTCAGTTGCAGTGTCCAAGTCGATTTCCTCCAACCGCAGCTGCGCCGCCTCAATCTGCGGAATAATCATCAGTAATTACTTTCGGGCTCCGCGATTGAGTTTGGGCTTCGGCTTTTTTTTTCAAAGGAGGGAGGAGCTTTATTGAGAAGATTGCCACCGCCGTTAGATGACCATCGCTGCAACGCTCCGGACGCGGCTGCCTTGTCTCAATTTGCGTAGCTCAGCACATGGTATGGAAGAAACCGGTTCGAGGACAGCCGGTATTTCAAGAGCGCAAACAGTAACGAACCATCGCCGCACTGTCTAGGTCGATACAGTTCGAAGAAAGCCGGTAACTCAAGAGCGCAAGTAGTTACGAACCATCGCCGCACTGTCTAGGTCGATGCCTGACCCGCGTCAGGCAACGAGTATGGACGAAGAGTGTGAGTTGCCAAGGATAACAGTGCGCTGTTCAGAGTTCTCGCCGCCTCAGTTGGGGGTGGGCAGGGGCCTTTTTAGATGCGACAAAACCAGCCCGAAAAGTACGGAAACTGGCATGACAGAATCCTGTAGGATACGACAGAACCCACGTTTGCCGGCTCACCTTGGAGAAGTCCAGGATGTCGTTGAGGCACCCCAGCAGGGACTCCGCTGAACTTTGCATGGTCGAGACGTACAGGCTCTGGACTTCCGTCATCGGCGTCAGGCGCAGCAGATCAAGCATGCCCAGGGTCCCCTGAAGAAATTCGGGAGAGATACGCATAGAGCTTGTTTTGATTTATACTCTATTTTGCGAGCGTAGACAGCAAATCTTCTGACAGAGGCTCTACAAGAATTCACGCACTTACAGATCGTTCCGAATCAGAAGCCAGTTCCCCCACGATACGGCAACTTGAGTCTAGGTAAGCACTGCCGTCACTAACAAAAAATGTCACCATTTTGCAGAAGAGCCCAAATTCTGGACGGTAGGCCAATGAGGCATGCGTCAAAAGACTCCATTCAAGCAACACACGGACGGGCTTTCGGCAATGAGCTTTTCAGGCAAGCCCACAGAGTTTCGGCAGGGGCGAAAGTGTTCGTAAGGGCTGGTCAAGGTGTGCGGAGAGCTTCTCAACAGAAGCTTGCTAAATCAGGAAACACTCTCTGCATTTCCTAAGACGCTTGACCTCATTGTTCTCAACAGAAAAAGCGCAGTGACTCACGGTCAGTGGGGTGCGCAGCTCGTGGGACATGGTGGCGAGGAAGGCAGACTTGGCCTGCAACAGATTGGTAAGAATGTCAGGAAACTGTCAATATCCCTGACCCTGTGTTCCAAGGCATTACCAAAATGCTTTCACCTCAGTCGGTGGCTACTGGGATGCCTCGAACAATCGCCAATGACCCAAGGTATGCTGATAGGGCTGCTCGACAGGACCCGCCTGTTATGATGACCCCTCACAAGTCCAATTCAAAGCGGTTAAGTAATTCTGCTCTGAAAGCCTGCTTATCTAGAAGATACAGGCGTGTCCCCGATGAACCTGCCAACCCCTGGTACAACCTCCTCGAGCGCTTCTCTGCCGGGTTTGCAACTCAGTTAGACCTCATGGAGGCGAGCGACTCCATTGGAGCTCGCCTCCAGCAGCCTGGCAGCGTCCTTACCTTGTCCGCGCTCTCAGCCTTGTGACGGGCCGCCTCAAACTCCTTGTTCAGCTTCTCGATCCTGTAAACCTCAGCCTGCGCAAACGAAAAGTGGCAACGACACTTAAACACTTAGACTAAATAAAAGGCGTCCTGCGCATTCTAGGCGTTTGAAGATGTCAGTCCCTAGTGATCTTGTTTCGAAAGTTGTCATAAGACAGAAGATGCACGGGTTTGGAAAAGAATGTACTGGGGAAACGAGATCAAAAGGAACGATATCGAGTCATGCTAGATAACCCTCCGTAGAAGAGCTCGTGAGATGGAAGGCCCACCTTCTTCTGCTGTATCCACTTCGTAACGACATACACGGACAGCCCAATCGCCAGGAACACCACGAGCAAGACAGCGGCCCAGCTGAGAGGTGCGCCAAGTATAGAACGAATGCTGGCGTCGGCACTGCAGTCCAACCTGTTAGGAAGAGCCACGTGGTCATCCGTTATGTTTGGCCAGTCTGAACAGGCTTTACCCCAGGGAGGGATGATTTAACGTGAGGCCGAGAAAGATTTGAGATCAGGTGGACAGTAACCATGATGGACAAAAGGAAAAGCTTGTGCTCCACATCAAAAGATGGTAGGTATGGTGATATTATTGCAATCAACAATGGCGCCAACATCTAAGGGGAAACTCAGGACACCCACAACTTGAGAGTTTTTGAGATGTCTCACTGTGAATTTCTCAACTAAGCTGAGCATAGTAAGTACACAACCTTTTCGTTCGCATATAATCTCACCTGTAAGAGCGCCCGCCTAAGTTGTACGTGGAAGTTGCAGAGAAGCGATACCTTGAGGGGGGGCTCTCCGGCGTCTGGTACATCAAGCTGGGCTGTGGACCCAGATCTGTGCAACCAAGACCGAGATGTTGTGATGCAAGGAATCTGGCTTTCAAAAAGAGCAGCGGCTGGGTGGCTGTGAGCAAACTCCAGCAACGTTCAGGCAATCGACAGGCATGAAGGACATGGAAACCGGCAGGATGAAAACGTTTTGAGTGCGAAAGAGCACCATAGCGGGCTGGCGAGTCCCTAAGACCAATTTGAAGATCATCTCCTGGAAGATGTAGGGCTTGAACAGAGTACACCGTCAGAAACGCCTTGCTCCACATTCTGAGTGAGTTGTGGGAAAGAGAGGAACAACGCGCTGATGGCAGAATGACAAAAGGCGGCGCAATCCTATCCTTACTTGGGGGTCCGCTGACGTCATACAATCTAAGCCTCCCCAGCTGCGTCTGGAAACGCTTGTCGGCATCCTTGAAGAGCGCCGTGGCATTGAATACCGAAACGATGAAACCTGGATTACAACAGCACACGTCAACAGATGTTTGCTTCGGTAAGAGGATCAGAAGGGCGGCAAGGGCATGTGTTTTGCGGAACTTGACAGACAACTGAGGGTTACAGAAGCAAACAACCGCATGAGGAAACCACTTGATTCCGCACCTTTGATCAACAGCGTAGCAACCGGTATAGCTACTGCATGCCATCTCTCCAGAGATCCAAAATATGCAAGAACACCCCCGATGAGAAGCACAACAAGTACAGAGTCAGGACAGAAGCGCTAAAGGACCAGAACCCCACCTGCCAGCCCTTGTCGTAGCTGCTCCAATGATGCGTTCACTGGCTGTGGTGGCAGGTTCGTGTAAACGGGATAGTACATGCCGAGTGCGGTAGTTCCGAGCACGCTGGGAAAGGGGTACGTGACTGTGAGCTGCCCTGTGTCGCGGGCCAGCTTTGCAACTGCGGCGAGCCGGGGGTTGCTCAAAGTGTCGTACCCGGCAAAGAGGCGCTCGTACTGGGGGAGCGAGGCCCTCCAAGTCACAAAGTACTGCACACACCAACATAGTCTGGGATTAGGGGAAATTAGGTTTCTTCGAAGCAAGGTGCCTTCCAATCACAATCAGCCATGTGGTCGGTTTGCGCCCAGCCAATTGGTGGCGGTGACAGACTGATGCACAGAGAGAAGCCAGGTGACCTTGCCGAACCTGGTAAGTCCCAGGCTTGACATTTTCCTATCATGTAGAAGCGTTGGAAACCTGGTCAATCTACAAAGTTAGAAGCAGATTCCAGATTTTCAGTGAACGGGCTGTGTCGTACGAAGTGTGGGATTCGTGAATTCGGAAGTGCAGAACCTTTCATAAGATGGATGATATGAAGCGCTTTCAGACCCTTGTCAAGCTTATCTTGGCCTTTCAGGTGTGTCTCCTGAAGGATTCACCATGTGCGGCCGGATCAGAGTGGCATGGGGAGATGGTGTGCTTTGGCAGCTCTAAGAGCGAATGTTTGAATCAGATACACGTTGGTACCCTTGCTGATTCCAAATGTGATCCATAGGAGAGTCCTTCAACAATATGTACATGATTTACAAGCAACCGGACACTGGCCAGAAACTGTTGTGTTACTTTGGCTGGAAAAATGGAACGATGAAAGAATGAGCGACTGAACAACCAAGCAGTCAAGAGCCACCTTTGATGGATGAGGAGTAATCGAGTGGGAGGGGCTTTTGTTTGGGGCGCGCTTGTAGGCCACCATCACTGTGCAGTCAATGCATTGGCTCATGGCTCACATTAAATCGGTCTGAAGCGAACATCCAAGGGAAAATATACAACAACGATCGATCATACCTCTGGTGCTGAATCCCTGGTGACAAAGGTTGGGCTTCCATTGCTGTCGGGGGTACCATATTGCGTAAATTGTGCCCCCAGCACCGCCTCTGCGGCAGCACGATCTGGACCCAGGACGTGCTTGATGTAAGTCACGCCTTGGGAGGACGGGACCAGGATGTTTGTCTCATTGGCATAGTTTTGGAAGTCCTCCTGCAGGGAGTAAAGAGTAGGCTCGAGGAAAAAGTAAGATGCAACGGACCCCAAATGCGTGCCAGAAAGAAAGACAAGTGCGAGGAAGCGGAAGGCCTTAAACAACGTCATCTGCAAGTGGAAACTTCTCTGACATGTCTCCTCTGATCAGGCTGCAGCAGCAATTGCTGGCAAGTAAACCTACACCGCATCCAGGTTCACCATCTTGAGATCAAAGGATGCTCTTGATCATTGCTGACAAAAGTATCATAACCATGCTGATAGGGAAATGATTGAGACAGCGGAAGATGAAGAACAGACTCGATTAGACGAAAGCCTTGTTTGCTTGTGAGAACACCAGACTCGTAAGGAGCATTCTGATTGTATCAGAATATGCTCCTAAGGTACAGGGCAGATTGGTCAAGCCTTATCACGATCAGAGTTTGCCAAGCTGAGGCCAAATTTTTTAGGGCGGTTCTGAAAAATGGCAGTGGGTAGGAGGTGCGCTGCAAGGGCTTACCGAAGTAACGTTGGGATAGGCCTTGACCAGACCGCTGTACATGTTGATGGTTTCAAAGCTTGCATAAAGCTCACTCTGATAGGCCTGCTCAAATAAAAGAGTGTCTGTATTGGTACCAGCCTCAGTGACAGGAGCGACCAAATCTTTGCCTTATGCCTGCACTCTGCGCAATATGATAACTTCGAAGGGGCTGCTTTAAAAAGCTCTTCAGAATCGTCCTTGTCTCAAAAGATTGCAAAGATGACAGAACAACCTGTGCCCCTCAAACCCAAAAAAAGTACAGGGTAGCACCAAGTATTAGATTGATGGTTTCAATATTTTGGAGTTGGTTCCCTATGAGCAAGCCGGTGAAACTCGTGTAAGGCAAGCAAGCACTTAACAATGTGGAGTGAGCAAGACGTGTCCCCCGCAGCCGTCATAAGCTTGCAGACCTTTTCCATTTCGGTGCTGTTCTTGAAAGCCAGAGAGCATCATGAGCTTCTCTTCTTGGAAGTCCAGGGTCAGGAAGTTGCTGGCGGCTTCTGATTATGAACAGCTGTGGCTGACAGTGACGAAGAGAGGTCACACCATGTCCAAGAAAAGCGCTCATGTGCACGTCCCTACTACAGACACACATGAGCAAGCCTTAGGGGACCGCTCTGTAGCAGACTGGGCCTGATTATTCTGCAACCTGCAAAACACGCGTCGGGGTACAAGCAGCGTGTGCTCACCTTTGCCCTGTTCACGCACCGCTCATTGCACGTCATGCTCTTGTCATGCTTCTGTTGCTCAAAGAGGACAAAGAAGGTTCCCACTGACACGGCGACTCCTGCTAGCAGCCAGACTGCCAAAAATAACGTCAACTTTGTGGGGGGCCCCGGCCTGCAACCCCGCTTCATATCTGGCCACCTCATTATGATATAAAGCTTCAGCTTCTGATGCTATCACTGTTTACACTTACTTATACAGGCATACTGCTTGTACAGGCTTGCTGCAGGAAATCTAGGAGCTGGGTGTTCGGGGAGTGACCTGCGCGGTACCAGAAACAGTTTCCTAAGCAAGCAACAGCTTCCTTTCTAGGCCATTGGCACCTCTTACCCTAGTCCCTGATGGCCTTTCTGAGGCCTGAGAGACCGTCCCACTCAACTAGCATCGTTCACGTGCTTCAATGCATCATTCCATGGACAATCCATCTCTGTAAGACAAGGTTATTCCCCCTATTTGACAAGCTGCCTGCTGCAATAACCCCACGCCCATCCATGAGGTCCAGGTCTCGATTCATCACATCCATTCCATTGGCCCTGCATGCATGCTCAGAGTCGCATTGCTTGCCGCTCGTCATGGTCCCTCGTCCCATTTCACCTTGAGCTCGAGTCCATTCCACCTCACCAGGTCCGTGCAGAGAGAGAAGCGATGCCCAACTTCTCCAACTTCAAGCAAGTCAAGAGTCACTCGGTTTTGCCCACTTCCCAATCTGGTGTGAAGACCCGCATCCGGCTGGCGAGTGTTTCAATAGCACACACGAATCGAGCAGATCGGGGTTGGTCACACCGATCCGCACTTCTTCAAGCTGCCAGCTCACAAATGATCGGATGGCCTCATGCTCTGAACGCCGACGTTTACGGTACACCGTACGGAGCTGAATGCCGAGGTACGCTATGACCTCACGATTTTCTATGTTCATGAGATACGTGGCAACTTTCGGAAGGTTCGATGTGTGTTCATGTACAATTCAGTCTAATATCGACGGTGACGGAAACCTTTGAGCCTTGCGGATAATAGTGGCCATTGTAGCCGGAAGGTGCTAGGTAGGTACCAATTCGACCAACTGCCCCAATTAGGTCAT
>DF237500.1:0-58696 GCA_000708835.1 Klebsormidium nitens
AAACAGTGTCAGCACCTAAGATTGAATTGAATGTTCGTATGACTGATTGAGAAATGCATCGTAGAGTTAAAGTTTTACCAGTGCCAGCACCTCCGGTGAAGAAATCGATTGATGGATCAGACGGTGGAGATTTGAGGCAGCTCATAACATGATCCACGTAAAGTCTTTGGGCTTTCGTAAGTTTCCGCATCTCTTGACGAAATTGAGAATCCGACAGCACGAAATCAGCGCACGGAATTGTTTCACTGATCTGCGAAGCATTAGATGGCTGCAGTTCTGGGTCAATTTGATATTCCGGAGGAGGGGCGGGCTGTAGCGGATTCTCCGTGTCGTCTGCGTCATCATCGTCATCCTCATCACTTATGGCACGCTCTTCTTGCTCGTAGCCCTGTAACAAAGACTTGAGGTGTGCGGTGTCTGCTGCGGGTAAAGTTTCCGCGGTTTCTTCTACTGCGTTCCAGTCTACGTTAGCGTCGGCAAAGAAGCGCGCAGCATTCTCTTGTATCGACAGTTCTACTTCTTGAAACCTGGCTTCAAATGAAGAACAACCGTGAAGTCCGTGAAGAAGCGCTTCATCTTCGTGCAAAGAGATATCTACTGGGTTATCAAGGGGTAAAGACCAAGGATAAAACAGCAACAACTGTTCACGAAAGTAAGCGTCTGTGTCCTCGCTCTCTTTGAAGTGCACAAAATGAATTACTTTTGCTTTGGAGCGTTTTCGATATATGCGATCGGACAATGACGGGGTTGACCGAACAGAAGTTTTTTTGACGTCATCTACGACGTCAATTGGTACGTCGTCTGTTGCAGGGGAAAGATCGGTGTCAGGAAGCGCGTCGTCGTATACGTCCTCTTCGGCTTTAGGAAACGTTGACGAGTATTCATACCAAGCGGCGAAGTCAGCCAAGCAAAGGGATTCAGTGCCTTGCAGCGTTACGTTCGAGAGGCGAGCAGCATATCGGTCAACGACGCTTGCGTGAACGCAATTCGTAGAATTTGGCGGCAAAGATTTCAAATATTGGTCATCCTTCAAAAGAAACGTTCGTTCTGCTGGTCTGGAAGAAGGAATGAAGATGTGATCGCGAGTACAGTCGAAGCGGCAGACCTTAACAACTGTACACAGCTTGTTGTGCACAAACTTCTTGACCTCGAATGAATGCGGAACCTGCATGCCTCACAGACTGTTGAAGGCCCATGTTCCCGAGACTAGCTTCCCGATAAGCGGCGCGCAAAAGTTTGCTCATTTTCAAGTCTGTTTTCATCATGTATGAAGTTATATAGTTTGCCGCTGCATAAACGTCAAGGGCAAACTGGCAATCCATATTTGTATGCAGAATTTGTAACAAGCGCGGATTGTAGGGATTTATCCTCCTCTCTTTTGGTGCTCTTTTCAAAAAGATGGTAGGTTTGCAGACACTAGCACGCAAAGCAAGGTCATATCTGTCTCTGGTTACGCGTAGCCGGCAGATGAACTCAAAAGTCGACATTTCTTCGAGTTCAGCTTCTGAAAGAGCGTCAATTAAAGCTTTAGCTTGCTTATATATTCGGCAGAGACTACGTTTTTCTGATTCAGGGACGTTCTCGGGAAGAGGTCTCAGCAGTACTGTGGAAAACGTTGGAACGCGGGGAAAATCGAAACGACAGACACGTTTTCCTGCAGAATCAGGATCTTTTAGGCAGTATCGTTTAGAATGGTTATGTTGTTGACCTTGAATGTCCGAAGCAGATGCATCTTCAGTGGAACAGGTAATACGCTGGTCAATGAATGCACATATCTCGCTATCCGGTGAGATTCCAAAGCGGGGAGCAGCAGCTATATAGAAAGCTGCATGTGTGTGGGCAGTGCCTCGTTTTTGGAACTCGTCTCTCCAGAAGAAGTCGGTTACTTGACCAAGAAGTTCAGAGCATTGGGAGAGAGTAGAAAAAATTAGGTCACGTCGGTTACAATAACAACGGGCAGTGGTAACAGGGTCATTTCTTACTAGTATTGCTTTCTGTTCCCAGGGAAGCGCGAGAGCTGCCACTTTTGTTATGTCTTCGCCAGAAGCTAATCGGTACAGAGTCTGCAATAGGCCACCCCACTTAGTTTCAGCCATCGAAAAAGTGCAAAATAATTGGAACGGTCCGAGTTGTCGGATCATTCCAAAAGCTTCTCGTTTTCCTTCACGATCGTAGTCTGGGCTACCACGTAGGGTCTTTAGATCACGATAACCAATGTTCTTTGAGAGTAGCTTTTCTCGTGCAGACGAGTCGCGAACCTCTGCGGCAGTGAGCGGCTGGCGACCTTCAAGTTTGCTTTTACGAACGCGCATCTTTCCTAAGCGACTTAGCTGAATCATTTGTAATTTTCGAAGCTTGTAAAAGAGACAGCTGGCATGCGAAGCGAAACGGCGGTCGACATTTGTTAGTTCAAAGCGAGTTAGCTGACTGTATGAAAGAGATGATTGTGGTCGCGCGCATCCAGCAAACAGCGACGGGAAACACTTTTCTTCACCGTGAATATCTTGGAGCATTCCTACAGGCGTTTGATTTTCAGAAGGAGCAATGTTAATAGCTGTTCTCGATACTGTTGGCTGCGCATACAAGTCATCCAGAAACGTTTCTTCTTCAGGGAGAGCTTCCGTACCGGGCCCGGCATTCTCATCTTCGCTACTGTCAGAAGCGTTATCAGATGGCAATTCGGAATCATCGGTTCTACAAGCATTTGCATCGGCTTCACTCTGACGTAACCAATCAGCTCGAATAGATACTTGAGCATCTCTCCAGAGCGTTGGTTCAGAAACGAGATACTGCAAAGCCTCTCGCAGGCGGTGCGGTCGCACGTTTTCGGCAGTTTTATAAGAAGCGCGGTATTTTAGTTTGTATTAAATAGACACGGGTATAATATCCTCTCCAGAAAGTTGTCGAGGTAGAGATAGCTGTATTTTGCTTAGATCTGCTGGAACATTGGTAACCATGCCCTTCAGGGCGCGTTGACCCAATCTGCGGGGATCTCCAGATGCCGACGGTGGCAAACCTCGAATCCTAATAAAAGCCAGTCGTAGCGCGATTAGATCATTTTCCATGCTCGTAAGGCCTTGTAAAGGAGTTGGAATTGCGGTAAGATCCGGCTGCTTGCAGGGTGCCATAGGGGGAGTTCGGCCTTTGGACACGTAGTTGTAGCACGTTGTGCAAATCCATTCAGTATTATCCACAGAGAGCTGGGAAGCGAACCATTTAGCACTGTTTTGGGGGCCTGCTCGGTCCCGCAAAGCGGACGAAAGTTTATGAACAGAACGTCTGAACCACGTTCTGCGACAGCACGTACAAACGAATATGGGCCTTTCATTGCTAAGTCGCTCAAACCGAGCGCATGCGTCCGAGAAGTTCGTTCTTTGGGATAGAACGGGCGAAGTAGTGCTTGCATCTGGAGTAATGCAGTCATTGATGGTAGAAAGTAGGGTGATGATCTAATGGCGTTCGTTTTCGGGGATATCGAGGGACTGGTCCGCTGGGAAGTTCGTTTTCCGCTTAGTTCGGCTGATGCGGACGGCGCAATCGTACGCAGCGGCTGCTTCCTCAGCTTTTGGGAAGTGTCCCAGAATGAAAGTCTTTTTTGAAAATGTAATACGTGCTTCGTAACACTTCCCAGAAGGAGAAGAAATTGGACGCACGCCAATAAAATGTCGTTGATTCTCACCTTCTGTAAACTCACCTTGAATCTGTTGCAGACATTTCATTGCATAAGCTTCTTCTGCATCCAACGGCATCCCCTGCGCAGTGAAGTCCAAGTCACGAATGTTCTGAACACGTGCTCCCAGCTTCTCCCGCATGAAGATGTACGCCCGTGCAGCTGCAGCCGCCGAAGAGAATTCACCTACCCGACAGCGCCTGCCAGCAACTTGGATGCGAACTGCGTATAACTGCGACCGTGAAGACGTGCTAGGAAGCTTACAGATGCCTTTCATTGACTGGACTGCAGCCGTTGGAGCTTGTTTGCTACCTTTTGCTTGCTGAACTGGCAGCTGTCGACCACGACGGGTTTGCAAGTGTAATTAGGCACGTCTTCTTCTGAAGAGTCTTCAGAAAAAGCACCTACACCATCAGATGTCAATGGTGTATCTGCTGGAAAGCTTGGGGGAGCATCAGGCGGTGCTGAAGAGCGTGGGGAGGTATGAGGCGGAGAAGCAGTAAACGACGAAAAACCAGGACTTACGTAAGGAGATTCGTCCAGCTGGCTGGCAGCTTGTTTAGAACTCTCACATGCACGAGCTACAGCAGGCGACTCCGCAGAAACTGGGGATGCTCCAAGCATAGAGCTGTACTGTTGCGGAATAAATTGCATGTCTTTAGCAAGAACAGCAGATATAAGTCTACAGGTGCCCATCTTCCTGATAGTGTAACCCGCGTCTGGACCATCCCAGCTGACTATCTTCCCACAGAAAGGCTCGTAAGCTGCCACTGGGCTGATAACCTGCACATATGTGTCTATCTACTCTCCAGGATTCGCTCCCGCCTCCATTGCAGAAGGAGTCGCCATGGCCGACGAAGTAATGCTGCAGCTTTGTATCCACCTAAAATGCTGGACAAGAAAGAAGAAAGAAGGATACGAGCGAGGCATTACAGCGTTACGTCCGAACTATCGGCGGCACCGCGGGCGCATTCGACGGCGAGGCAGTTTCGACGCAGCCGCGCGAGGGAGTCTGAAACGAAATGGCCATAAGGGTGTGCCAATCTGTTTCGGCTTTGCTGTACGTTTTCCGTCGAACGCCAGGCAAGCCCAAAATCCAGCGCAGACTGGGGTCACTCAGGGCCCCGCACCGCGGCGTCGTACAGTGTCGCCCGAACCGCGACGTTCCCCAAATACTATAGCTCTCTCTTTACTAAGAGTAAAGAGGCAAGCCAATATAGGGCAACTTTACTAAGTTATCATAGTACATACACAGGTTAATTTTTCATTCACAACATGATGTGCATGCATGACGAGTATATACATGATTGATCATCACGTGAGGGGCCCGCTGCTGTCTAGCTAGCTAGATCGACAGCTCTAGTTATTGCATGACGCGGCCGTGCCTGCAGGCCGTGCGCACGTTTGTGAACGTGCATATCGAGGCGGCCGCCAGGCCATGATTAGATCGTCTGACCAAACCTAAGTTACTGAACCTGCGTGCGCCGCTAAGATAAACATGTTCTTCGATGAAGTAAGCCTCAACGTCTCGAAGGCGTACATAAGGGACTACATCATTTCGCAATCGCAACATCTATTCCCTGTATGCAAACGCCTATAAGGTGTCATACATGGACCTCATCTTGTCCCGTACGCGTCGTTTGAAAGCCACGAACGGAGGCGCGCAGAATGCAACCAAGTTATGCTTGCCTGCTAGCTATGGACTCCGCATGAGTCCTTGACTGACGCAACCGACGGTTCACCTTGTGACAGCTGTACTATCATCGTCTCCATTGCCACCTCTCTGGGGCGGAGCCCGGAAACAGCTTTTGAAATACGTGAGGGACTACCTTATCTTTGCAGGGCCCCTGGAAGTGTATTCCTGCCAACAGAGTGCCGTTATGGTAGGGCCCCAAAACGCCACGGGGCGTCATCCGCCAGTCTAGATACGAGTCGAAATGCGCCCCGCTTTCGCATATGAAGGACTCGTCTCCTGGCGGCCGTAACCTGCACGCCACACATGGAGCAACAATAAGATTCCTCCTTTTCTAGAGAACGGACAAAGGGGACTGCAAAAGGGAGTCAGTCAAGTGAGGCCGAACCAGGGTGAGTTCCAACGGCTTGTATATCCCGCTCGACTTCTGGAAGTCAGCTGGGAAATTCTTCGTTAGCCATCGCCTGCAAGACCGCCTGCCAAGCTCGCCAGAAACTGGGAACAATCGTCAAAGCTCACGACAAAATCGGGAAAAGTCGTTAGAAAGCGCAGAGAAGAAGCGGCTAAGTCGCGCTTACCGGTTGGGGTTCTCTAGCGCCACCAACGACTTCATCGCGTCCTCGTTGTCCAGGAGCGTCGTCTTGCTCACGTTTTGCGATTGCAGGAACGCCGAGAGCATGAACATGTCGCTGAACTGCCACACGTAGTTGCTCTGGTTCTTTGGGTCCGCGTCCCGGGGGTACAGGATGTAGTCGCCGTACTGGTGAATCGTGTCGTCGACCTCCGACTCGGGCCTCTGCAAAACCATGGAAGAGGGACGTGTCAAGCTTCTGGAGTTTTTGGGTCTCCATTTTCCAAAAAGGGGGGGAAAATAAGAACAGTTTGGATGTATCGGGGGGGTTAGCCACAGTCCCCATACTGGCGTATCTTCTGCCTCAGTTCTGATCTGGTTTTTCTTGATCGAGGGCGCACACAAGGGGACTTGATTAGGTGCCTAACCAAAAGCATATCCGCTCTGACTAGAGACAGACAGCGCGGCCCAGAAACCGTCAAAAGCTGCTGGATCCATGGCTCTAGGGAACGTTTGCCAGTTTGTTTTGGCATGATTCTTCCCGCAGCTCATCAGGTGGACTCATCTCTCAGATATCTACAAGGCCCTTGAAAAGGCTAGTGCATAAAGCAGAAGTGGCCTACGTGGAACTGAGGAAGCGTGAAGAGTTATGATAACTTGAAAGGAGGTAGTTGTATGCTGTTTCCAAATTCCTCAAGAAATGCCCTTCAGCCAAGACTCGACCTAGTTTGGCAGGGCAAGGGCGTCACAAGAGGCTGGGAAACCGTCAATCAAAAAGTAGATTGCCTCAGGAAGCTATCAAAGGCGTCAGTACCAGGAGAGGAGGGCGCCAGAAGCCTAGGCAGCCAATCCACGGGCTGTCAAACTACCCGCGAGATGGCATGCCTTCTAAGAGCCTGTCCATGAGCGGATTTTAAAACAATATATCAAAGCCCGCATCTTGAGTCTTTGAAACTAACTCTGCTGGTCAACTTCTGGCTGTATGCTCTTGAACCAAGTGAGAAGTAGCTGGAAGTGCGTCCATTGACATCTACGTGTGCAGAATCTAAACAGAAGCTTCAAAACCTAGAAGACCAGAAGAGCCAGAGTCCCTCACCTGATAGAACCACAGCATGTACTGGCAGAACTCCTGCAGCGTCTCGAAGCGCCAGAGGCCAAAGTAGGTCGACCACTGCGTGATGCTCACAAACCCGGAGCGGAACTTGGCGAACGGCGTGTCGTGTACGTCCATGAAGAGTGCGATGTCAGCATCCGAGTACGCCATCCTGTCTATCCCTTCCAGCAAAGCGACTTCTTTGAGGATAAAGAACCGCTCGAAGCACATCCTCTCATACCAGAGCGGGTTGACCGCTCGATGAATGTAATGCTTGCGGAAGACTTCGATGTCGGACCCGGGGTGAATGTAGTGCTCGACGTATCGCACCTTCACTCCCAGCTGCTTCAAGCTACTCAAGATCTCTCCTTTTGGGGGGGTTGCATTGCTTGTGAGCATGTAGAGGGGCGTGTCGGGATTGAACGTCGCGGTGATGTTGAGAAACACCAGGGCGCTCGCTTTCATTTCGGTGATATAGAAGAAGATGGGAATTGTGGTATCCCGGCTCCTGCTCCGACCAAGAAAACTGCTGGCTAGGCCCCTCATTGCCCCCATGTCTCTAGGGGCTTGGAACCCCATTGTATTCAAATGGCAGGTCTGAAAGGCGAAGCGCAGGGAGACGGAAGCGAGCAGAATAACCGCCAGAAAGGCAGAGTGGCTCCGCATCCGCTTCCATCCCACGCCTTCCATGACCCCCATTCTGACAGCTGGGACACAGAGTTACTGAACAGAATGATGCAATCACCTTCTCAATGCCGCAGCAGCGTGCTCTCCAAGTACCTTACAGACGTGGTTGAGTCATCAAGATGGGGCAATTGCTACTTTCGCTCGATCAGCTTCAATTTTTCGCAGCGATGCATTGAGATTGCCTTCAATCCCGCTGGCGACTCGGTTTTTGCAGAATTCCCCCAATCTTTCCCCCCTCCGAAACTCCCAGATCTTTCCTCATCAGGCCCTCACTTGATCGAGTAGAAAACCAGGAAGCCAAAAACCCAGGCAATCAAGAACAGAAAGGCGACATCTTTGAGAGACAGCAGGCGCCCCTACCTTCCTGCCAGGTACTTTTCTGCTCAGATTCAGAACGCGTTGACTGATTGAAGCGAAACCCTAAAACCCTTGCAGGGGGACCCATAACGGTTTAGTCATAACCCAATACTCACGGCTGCTCTGAAAGAACAACCGGGGGACTTCTGTTTGAGCTAGACACAAAAGCCGGTTGTTGGAGCTCATTCACCGTCACTCACGATACTTCATACCTGTTGTGATCTATAGACTACAAGCTGAACAACGGGAAAGAAGACGTTCTGTCGCCAATGTCGGAACACGGACCGGGGCCCATACACAAGTCCCTGGAGGGGCCAAACCCGGCCAAACCCGTATTCTTGAAGGGTCAGCGCGTTCCAGTTTCCCAAATTTCGCACCGAACTTCTTGAAGTTGAAGTTGAAAGCTCCACTCAGACCACCGGCTGGCAGAATGTACATTGTATTACCTATTTGTACGGTAGCTGAGCCTGACGCTGTGGCAAATGCAGCCAAAATGGCGGCAGCTAGGATAAGCTTAGCACTGGTCAATTGGTCAGCTACCATCATGCATCATGCATCATGCAGCTTCGTGCCCATGCCATATTGATCCAGCTCCTTTGAGTCCACCATAGCCTCTTGCTTTGGGAGTAAAGAGAGCGAGAGGCCAGCATTGAAGGAAGTTTCGACAGGACGGGTGGTCTGAAAGGGTGTCATTCAGGTCCTGGTGGGACTCTGACTGTAACCAAGGCTATCTGCCGAGTGCAATCGTCTTAGACCTCAGACGATTCTCCTCAAGGAGGGGCTTCTTGAACTCAATGTGAAGGTTAGTGGTGTAACTCATTCTGTCCATCTCCACATGCCATAATGTGTACATTGTTTGCTGCAGTGCTTCACTTGAGGTGACAAAGTTAAGAGTCTGTTTGTGTCCAAGTTAGGAGTCTGTTTGTCTAGCAATTGCTTTCTGATTGCTCAGGAAGGGAGCAGCACTTCGGGGGTTTCCCATTCAGCGACGAGATGCAGGGCACTACTCCACAGCTGGCAATGCTGAAAACAGAGGATTGCACGCCAGCCCTGCTCAATCTGCAAACAACTAGACTTCGAGGGGAAGCATCTCTTGAATACTCCTGGCTGGTGCGACAATGTATCTTGTTACGTCGCTAAAGTTGTACATAGCTTTTTTGCAGATTGGATCACCGGCATGGCTGAGGACAGATCAAGGAAGCGAGACGTTGATTCACCATCAAATTACACCAGGACTGAGAGCAGCAAGCATGCTCGGGTAGAAGATGATCTTGAAACAGCGTCTAGCAGGCAGAGTGCTCAGCAAAATAGCCCCTGTAATCTATCTAACGTGCCTACGGAACCGGAAGAAGTCCAGTTCTTTGTGAAATCACTGAGTGGGGAGACTCTAGTGGTGAGAGAGCCAGTCACGAGAAGCTTGGAGGACCTAAAGCAATCCATTTTGCAGAGGTGGACTCATGGAAGGTCCAGCCAGATGTGCGAGGCGGCTGTTTTCTTCACTTGTGAAGGGAAGCACTTATCCAAGGAGTGGCAGACCCTAGGAGGGGTGCCAGTCAGAGCAGGCAGCACGCTCGTAATGCGGGTGCGCCTCCGCAGCACCAGGTAAGTAGCACAGGCAAAGAGTAACAACCTAGAGTATGAGGTGATGTTGGTTATCTCCCCACATTGCACTGGTGATTTGCCATGTTGAGCCTGCTGTGTTGCTTCCAAACTTGAGTCAAAAATCGACCTCTGCGTAAGTAGCGGGCCACCAACATGCGTGATTAACCCTCTGCAGCCCTCTCTTGCGGGGAATGAAGCTGGCCAGCAGAAAACAATGCACTTACAAGCTGCGAGAAGTCGATAACAAAATCTTGTATCAGCCACTTGTCAAGGACATACAGTACTCCTCAAGGAACCTCGTGCGTCATTGTACTTGCAGGAAGCTATGGTAACAAGCCCCAGTCAAAGTTGTCAGCATTTCAAGTCATACACTTCCTAGTTGTCTTGAACACAGGTTTTCTTGATACCGACTCTCCTCTTCCTTCATTCCAGTTGCAGAACAGTGGCTGAGCACAGTGCCAAGCTGCAAGAGCTCGCCAAGAAGATGGTCCAGGGCCAGCGCACAGATGCAATGGTGGGGACATTCCTAATGACTCTGAACCTCCATCTCCTGACCCCGGGCCAGAAGGATCATGATGCAGAGCATCGGGTTGCCACGTTTGTGGGGACAGGAGGACTGGAGGCCATCACGTCACTACTCGGCAGCAACAGCTCGTGAGTTCACTTCACTTCACAGGCAAATCATGGTCTCAGCTCTACGGGCTGCTTTTTACAGAGCCACATGTGTATACATCTGAGCTGAGCTCGGCACTCTGAGTTGTCGTCAAGCTTTCACTTCTGGCTCTCAACTCATTTATGCTGTCTTGTCGCTGTTGCAATGAGTAACCTGGCAGCCATCTGATACTGTTTGAAATGTTGAAGGGTTTATAAAGCTTCTTTTAGTTGTACTGCTCGCAGTTGATGGTAGAGGTTGGAAATGTAGTACTCAGATTGCATGCCTAGCTCAAGAGGACAGTCTTCGTCTGCCAGATGGCAGAACAGTCTACAACAAGCCACACCAATCTCACTTAAAGCGAACCACCGTTGCTTGCCCAAGTAACGTCGGCCCTAACACCGTGATGTCTTTACTTCTTACTGTCAAGACACCAAAACACGCACTGTTGTCTTTGCAGGTTCGTCGCTCTCTACACCGTCCAACTGCTCTGCAAGCACCTGGCAGACGCCTCCCTTATCGCCGTCCTGACTGGGTGGCACCTCCTTGACGCGCTTCTGGACCGCTGTTCTGACGCCGCCAGATCGGATAGCGTTTTGAGCAACTACCTGCGGGACCTTTTCAACCGCCTGTGTGGCCCAAGCGCGATCCAGAAAACTTTCTTGCAGCTAACTTCCGACCAGAATTGTGGGGGCGTGCGCTTTGCTGCAGTCTTTGCAAAATTGGCAGCGAGGTTGGGGGTGCTAATCCAGCGAGATGCGGCTTGTCTGGGTCAGGGGTCGCCGCTGCCGGCGCCAGAGTTTCCTAGCTTAAAAGAAGTCTCGGGTGTTCTAGATCGTCTTCAGCGTTCAGGTTATCTTGACGAGCAGTACGAAAAGTGCCGTGAGGAGCTCTGTGTACAACTCAGCCCGGCCGTTGAAGCGCTGCTCGGTGATGCGATCGAGGCGACCGGCCATCGAGAATATGCAAGGCAGATTGTGGCTGCGGCTCTAGATCCTACAAAGCAACGTGCCATTCCATTGAGCCGCTCCTTGACGCTCCGAGGGCTGCCACCGACGTTCTTCGAGCACCTGGTTGGCTGCCTGCGCGCGCTCACGAAAGCCGCAAGCGGAAGGCCTGATCTAGAGGCGAAAGTGCGGGATTTGCTCTCCGAAAACTCAAACCCTCTGGAAGATTTGCTAACGCTTCAAGTGCCGGGCACATTCACCGCTTCCGAGCATCTGCGGTGTGTTTTTGAGCTGCCCTACCGGGATCTGTGGCCGCTGCACCTCAAGGAGAGTTGCTTGAGGGACTATCTTCCGTTCCCGCTTCCGGTGTCCGGGCATCGGGTCGACGTGAGGCGGGGGTCTCAGACGCTGGCGGACGCGTTTAGCGGGATCGAGGAAGGCTTCGACGCACGCACGCTGAGCATGGGCATCGTTGCGAGTTTCCAGAACGAGGCGGGGCTAGGTCCGGGCGTAATCCGCGAGTTCTTCACAGTGGTAAGTTGCCCCGTCAAAGAGTTGAGTTCATCCGTTGCCTGATCGACTTCCTTAGGAGCGACGAGGGAGACCGTGGCACCTGTGGCGGAGCCTCTGCGCCTATCCTCTACACATTTCTATCAGATCGAGTCGGAACACGTTGTGCAGATTAACTAGAGCAGAGGATTGAACTGATGACTTGGACTCGCCTTTCTATCCTGAGTTGATAGTCAGTCCACAAGTGCATTCTGTTCAGAAGGCGTCAATTCTTTATTCCGTCAACAGAACGAGACTTGACTATAAGACAATTGCCGAACGAGGGGCAGTGACTTGCAATCCCCATTCACTGAAGTAGTAACCTTCAGAGTTCCTCAACAGCAGCGCTTTCGATTTTGTCAACGCCTCGACTCTGTTGCTTCCGCTCAAGTCTCGAGGCTGACGCTGACTTGAGCGCAAGGGTCTGATTGCTCTTACGATCCCTTTCACCAACGTCGTCCGGGTAAAACTCGCGGAACGAAAGTCTCACGGTAAGGTACAAGCTATGGTCTTCTCGCAGTCATACTTCTGCTCATGCGTGACTTGCTTCTGACACAGGTCAGCCGAGAGCTCTTCAATCCAGAATTCGCCCTGTTTCGCACCGCCCCCGCCGACCGCAACCGCCTGTTCCCCAACCTCAACTCCGATGTGAATCCCGGGCATCTCTCCTACTTCCGCTTCTGTGGCCGGTTCATCGCTCTGGCCATCGCCCACGAGATGCCGTTGGGAATCACGCTCTGCTCGGCGCTCGCGCATGGGCTTCTGAGGCGCCCGGGAGAGTCCCCCGGGGGGCAGAGTGTGGGGCACTTCGCGGCCCGGGACATCGACCCCGAGCTGTTTGAGTCGTGCGAGCGGCTGCTGCAGCTGCCGGAGAGCGAGGTGAGCTTTGAGTCTTTGAATATCGTCATATCAAAGGGCCGCAACTTCGCATCAGCATCATATCTGGTCCCATATCGGGTTGCGTTGCAGGTTGCAACGAGCTTTCTGGACGAAGGGCAACACGTGGTTGCTGCAGTGAGCGGGTCCTCAATGGGCTCGTTTTTGGGTTTGATAAGGCTTTGGGCTAGAGACTGAGCTGGACGCTCTGCCAAACCAACCTGTGCTGACCCGTGAAACCACCGCAGCTTATTGCACTGGGTGATTCTGGTAGGTCAGGTTGCGAACTCCGGGATTCAGGATGCAGGGATATGGCTTCGTTCGCACTCCAATCTGTAGGATTGTGCAAAGTCGAAGCAAGTGTATAAACCCACAGATGCTGTCACGCCAATGCCGGATCAGGGCGTGGAATCTCGTGAATTGCCGCCGGTTGTAGTTGTGCTGATTCTTCGTTGACTGCCGGCATGATTAACACTCTGTAAGCTACGAGAAGGCGCACGAAAGCCTGTTGAAACAATGGTCCTATACTTAATGGACGGCCCGCCCAAAGCGGAAGACATCTGATTTTAGCCTTCCTCTTTTCCAGGTTGCGCAGCTCGGCCTGACTTTTGTGTACACGACTGAGCGCTTGGGGGGCCATACCGAGCAGGAGCTGTGCCGGGGGGGCCACGACAGAGAGGTGACCGCCAAAAATCGGGCGGAGTTTGTCAACCTGAAGGTCCGGAAGCAGCTGTTGGAACCTGTGCGCCCGCAGATTGCTGCTCTGAGGGAGGGCTTACAAAGTCTGCTGTGTCATGGCGGCAAAGAATGGCGGGAAGCGTTTGGCATCTTGACGGAGGAGGTGAGCAACCTTTAAGTTGGTTCTTAACATTTAATCTCTGAAGTGATCACTAACTGTAGAGGCAGGCGAGTTCCGAATGGAACGAAAAGGACGACGCGGAGCGTTTTGTAGATGCAGATTTACGTACTTTGCTGCATGACTTCGCTTCGCAGCCACGACGGTTTTTGGTCTTTGGTTTGTGGTCTTTGGTTTGTGCAGGGTTGTGGGTCGGACTCAAATGAATCTGGAGACGAGAGTTATTGAAAAGGCATGAAGTCGAGGTACCATTGTTGAGCAAAGCATGGCAAGCCTAACCCGTTTATATCATCTTTTACCTGAAGATTTTCTCATTTTAGACGACCGACGTGTGAAGAAAGTCTGAAAGTTGCTAAGACCTCGATGCATGTCATGCCGTCAATTTGATCCTTATCGTTTGCACTTGCATATGCTCATATGCGGCGCTTGTCTCTAACTTTAAAAGACCTCGAGCACAGATTGGGTCGGTAATGGGCTCCACAAGATTCTCAGTCAAGAGAGGCCTCAAACTCAAAAGGTTTCCGACAAACTGTTGCATTCCTCAGATTGTTTATTGCGTGCAGGAATTCAACTCCTTGCTACACGGCTCTACTGCGGACATCTCCATCGAATATTGGATGGAGCACACCACCTACCATGGGTACACTGACGAGCATCCTGTCATCCAGAACTTCTGGCTGGCTGTCCAAAGCCTGAACCCCGATCAACAACGCAACTTACTGTTCTTTGCTACCGCCGTGCGGTATCTTCCTTCCATAGGCTTTGCCGGCCTGTCCGAGCGCTTTCACATCCACCACACGGATGCCGCACCAGAGAGCCTTCCCAGAGCGCACACATGCTATTTTCAACTAGTGCTTCCCGCTTACGGTTCTTACGAGCTGATGAAGCAACGGTTGATGACAATAGTGCAGCAGCACGTTGTGGAAGGGTTTGGAGAAGTGTGACGAAGCCAAACATCAGTGTCATTTTAGGGGGGTCGTTGAGATGGACATATACACTGAGATCTGGGCTCGCTCCTTCGGTGAGAAGCGCTCGCTGAAGGCAGTTGCAATCATGATAGATTTGAGCATCTATTGCAAAATGCAATTTTTCCAAAGCCTATTGCTAAGATACTTTTTTAGAAAACCTACAGTAAGCTGGGCCCGACGTATGACGAGCTCGGATTGTTTGGACATGAAAGAGTACACATGCAGTTTCCAAAACCCTTCGCGATTGCCACCCAATTGCCATAAATTGTTTTGGACCATTCGTGTATCTGTATCTGGTTATGATGGAAAGCTGCCTGGCAGCTGGACTCCTTCGCCATGCATTCGATTGTCAAAGGACTTATATTATGGCATGTCGTTTGATCTTTCCTCTGCAATGCACAATGATCAGCGCAGCCAAATGAGTCGAGGGAACGACAATATGAGACGGTGAGCATAATCTTAAATTTCTGGATCATAGATCTGACCGTCGATCGACCGACGGTCAGATCTAGAGATGTAAGGCAGACCTGAAGTAGTACTAAACTAGCTATTTACGGTAGGTAATATATCAAAAATGCGGGGTACTATATGCATGCACCATCACATGTGATGCGTTAAAGAACTTAGCCCAATGATGCAATGAATTGCACACTTTCGCTCCACTCAAGTCGGACTTCGACTGTTTCCACGGATGTTTGCGGCCACGAGTTTGCTTCATGCAAGACTGGTCCGCTAAGCGCGTAGCTCAAGCTGAGTTGGTGCTGACTCGACGACTCGTGACTCGTGAGTCGTGACTCATAGAGATACGGTATCCTGACTGTCTGCTCAGTGCTTCGGGCTCATTCGAATTTCGGCGGCTACCCGTACGACCAAGGTATGATTCCGAATAAATAAATAATTATTTGCATTCGGAAAGTTGGAAACTCCGGATAAGCAGTCGGATTCTGCTTTTTCGGAAACCAAAAATAATTGCTAAAACTCATTCGGACAGTGACTTCCAAGGCCGTATAAGCATACGGTACGTACCTTTTACCGTTAACCGCCTGGAGAATATGGGTACCTAGGTACCTCCTGGCAAATCGGATTTGGGTTCGGAAAGTGGAAAATAACACATCATTTGGGCTCGCATTCGTCAAAATAATTGCCTTTTTTGAGCATTCGGAATCATACCTTGGTCGTACGGGTATTACACCCTGGGCAAGTCCCTGGGCAGTACCCTCTACCTAGTATCGATACTATCTACCGGTAGGTGGAATTGAACTGGGCTCCGAATTGGCAGGATTTATGTCGACAGCGCAATCATTGACACGGCTTCATAGAATCTCAGTTCCACCGCACAACCGTCGATGGCTTTGAAAACAAGCAGCTGGACGGTTCAACGTCTGCCAATTGGTGGCCCAGCTAACGTCAGCAGCTTGCTGACTTTTGACTCTTGAGCGCCTCTGGGGCGACACGTCCCATCCCCTCCACCAAATTGCACTAAGCAATGTCCAGAAACACCAGCCGGTGCTTTTTCCAGACGCTCAAACACTTGGAAGAAAGGAGGGAAGACGCCACCGCAGGAACTTCTGTAGTGTCTGCTTCTTTTAGAGGCGGTGGCCAGTTGAGCCAGCCAACAGATTTGCCCAGGTTTTGCCGCATGCAGCCAAGCACAGGAGGATCCGGAAGAAGCGCACTCTGACACAGTCTATGTCGTGAAAGGTGGTTGACACTTCCTGAAAGTAGGAAGATTCGTTTGGATTCAGGGGTTTGCAATTGCCTGAAAGTGCATAGCAGTTGAACAATTGTTTTGCGCAACTAAGCAAACTGGCGTGCCGCTTCAGCCGGCGCCACCGAAAAGACCGTCGCAATTATTTCCTTTGCACGTGAATTTACAGCTTCTATCGACAAGAGAAAGCAACCTGCTTTTCCAAAGACAACAATCTCCATTGAGACTAAACCGGCCAACATCTAGCTCATCGATCCAGTAGCCGCCAACATGACGACCTCAGTGTCCGGGTTTCTGACCAATCTGATCACGAACATCGTGATTTTCGTGTTGCTCTTGGTCGTTTTTCTCATTCTCTCAAGGAAGGCAAGCCTGGCTGTCATCTACTACAGCAGGCGCATACTCAGCGGGGTTGGCCCACCTGAACCTAAATCCAGAGGAACCTTCCAATGGCTGACTGATGCATTTCGTATGAGCGACACAGAGCTTGCAGAAAGAGCAGGCCTGGACGCACTAGCTTATATCACGCTCTTCAAAACAGGTGAGTGTGGGCCAGATTATGTGGTTTCTATTGATGAATGCAAAATGAGTTACTATGGCTTGTGTTTGGATGGACTGACTGTGGAGGTGATACATGAACAATACCTCAAAGCTCATCTATTTTCTGTTGGCTCTTTTGTGACCAGTCCAGTTTAGCAGCTCCTCTTGCTGACTGGCCCTGAGGAAAAGTTGACACGAGTGAATCCTTATTCAGCCCTTGCTGTCCGACCTCCTTTCGTGCTTCTGGAGCTGATGAATGTTACAGGGAGTTATCTTCAGAGTCAGTGCTGCTCGCTTCCTGTGCCTGTCTGCGCTGCCTGAGCTGCCAGCGATGGTCCTCTTATGATCCCTGTTCTCTGCAGTAATCATTGAGGTGCAGGATGTAGCTCACAATCGTTTTGCTTGCAGGTCTGAAGATTTTTGGAGCATCCCTCTTGTATTGCATCATCATTGAGCTGCCAGTCAATGGTAAGATTACATTTTCCAGGCACTGCCCCTTCGTCAGGCTTTGCTCACGCAGGCTGCTGAACCGACTGCAAACTGTGTTTCCCTGGTCGTTTCCCGACCGTTATTTTCTTCTCTCTTGCAACGTTGAGGGTTTGCACAAGATGAGTGATACAGTACACTTGCTAGGAGAGACTGAAGGCTAGTGCACAAACTCAGAAGTTTAGCTGAAAATTGGTCACCATGTCCTACGACTAGTGACCTGTCATGTGTCTTTAATTGGCATTAGCAGCCTGCACCTGACTATGTTTGTTTGAAGCTTGGGGTGTTCATTTGTCGCTGAACGCTTTCCTGTGGGGAACAGCTCAGAGTCTTCATGAGGTGCACTCTGGCTCTGTGGAACAATCTGCCTGATAGATCTCTCTTGCATTTTTGCTCCAAGTCTTCATTGCATTCTGGTTTGCTTCTTACAGTCACCGGAAATTATTACACTGACTACAACAAGCAGCCCGGCGTCTTGGGGGACCCAAATAGGGAGCTGCAGTTCACAAACTTTGACAAGATGAGCATGGGAAACGTAAAAAAGGTATCAGCAGCTATCTCTTCTCTCATGGATATGAACATCTGTGCATTCTTGCTGAGAGGTACAAGACCATGCAGTTGAATCTCTCTGAGTGGCTAGTTGGTCAAGTTCTTCAGCATTGTGAGATGCACAGTTGAATCCCAGACCACACAAATGAGAATGTCACCGGGTCTTTAAAGCACCAATTGGCGGCCAGCTATGGATTCTCCTCCCAGTCCATATGTGCAATATCAGAAGTCGGGTGTAAGTACGCTGCATTGCATCTCAAGCCACACAGATGCTGGACTTTGACACCACCTGACAGCTTCAGAACTCTCAAACGAGGATCACTCTGCAGGGCTCCTCGCGCCTCTGGACGCACGTGATCGCCGCCTACTGGGTGGCTTTCGTCTGTTACTACATTCTGTACACCAGCTACAAGAACATGTCCCACATGCGGGCCCAGTTCCTGAGCTCTTTCGGTGCCAGGGCGACCGTGCGGCAATATGCGGTGCTAGTGACGGACATCCCTGCGAGTGAAAAAGCGGATCGCCACTCCCAGGTCGATAGCTTCTTCCATAAGCTGCACCCAGGGACGTTTGAGCGGGCGCAGGTCATTACGAAGCTGACCAAGGTGAGAGGTCGTTCTCTCCATGGTTTGGTCTACTTGGTTATAAGTAGTCTGGTGAAGGGTGCGAGGACCATGCTCTTAGATGAATCTGCTTGGTTTGCTGTGCTTGGCAGATTGTGCGAACGATATAAGCGGCAGAGATTGCAGAAGGTTAGTTTGGCAGATTTGTTGTGGTTTACGGGAGTGTTTGCGCAGCGGAAACTCCTGTTCTGAAGGAGCTTTCGACCCCCTGGAATGTGCTGTTGCACATGCGAGAGCGAGGCAGTGTGAGAGAGCTGTCACAGGGGGCGGGATCGTTTGTTGGTCAATCGTGAAATTCACTAGGATCTTTCGGAAGAGTTCAGAAGTCGCTCTCTGGATCTCATGTAAAAAAAGCTGTTGCTGTGAGAGCTATCTGAGATGTCTTGCACAACTTACCAGAAATAGATCAACAAAACATTGAGCCGTTCGACCATCATATACTGACGAGGAGAAAAGCCGATTCGCTCATGGCCTGAAAGCCACCTTTCATGGCGGCTTACTTGTAACGAACATCAAGCAGATATCTTGCCCGACCTTTTCTGACCATCCTTCCAGGTTGACAAGAAGTACAAGGAGAAGGAGAAGGTGCGCCGGAAGTTGGCCCACGCAGAAGCCGCATACGCAGAGGCGCAGAAAAAGAACACAGAGAAGGCCAAGAGGCCGCAGCACAAGACCGGGTTCCTTGGCCTCGTTGGAGAGAAGGTAAGGCCAGAGAGTGCAGGAAGTTTCTGTAAATGCCAATTTGCAGCCTGTCCGCTCTGCTTGTGACGTCAGTTCCTATCGTGGGTGCCCCTCGAGTGTGTGTGCTTCACGGCTGGACACGGTCCTGGTCTTTCTTAGGTACTATGTTTGGCTCCGGTCTCTGCCTGTGGCGCCAGGAGTATTCAAGCGTACGGGCTACGCAGAACCAGTACCGAAGCGTTGAAAAAGACCTCTCAGCCGGTCCGGCACGCCCATCGTTCTTTTGTTAAGTAAACCCGTCTTTTAGAAAGCAAAGATCACTAAAGCTTATGAATGGTCACTTCTCTCCCCTGCAACTCAAGAAGTTACGGCCAACCGGAATTTTACGTAGGCCGGGCACTTGTTCCCCCGCAGGTCGACACGATTGATTGGTGTCAGAAGCGGCTGGCGGAACTCGGCCCGGAGCTGGCGGAAGAGCGGCGAAAGACGGTCGCCGAGAGGACCATTGACGCGGCGCTCGTCTTCTTCAATTCGCGCGCAATTGCGACGATGTCAGCGCAGGTACGGATTCAGCTTTTCTGCTTGTGAATGATGCTCCGCTGTGTAAGCTCCGCCTGCATGTGCGGACTGTGACGTTCCTTTCTCTACGTGGCGCTATAGCCTCACAGCTTTTTCAGCGTCTGATATTCGCATCGTAAGCAGTACTCGTATGCTAAGTTTGCCGTTGGAAGCTCCAAAGATTGCTGAGCATCGTCTACGACGATGTTTCGGATGGATCACACGCACCGGGCAGCAACAGAATATATCCGGTCCTTTTCTTTCGCTTTTCAATGGAGCGAGTCCTCGCTTGACATGTGTATTCGCGTGCTC
This sequence comes from Klebsormidium nitens, assembly GCA_000708835.1. Taxonomy (NCBI): domain Eukaryota; kingdom Viridiplantae; phylum Streptophyta; class Klebsormidiophyceae; order Klebsormidiales; family Klebsormidiaceae; genus Klebsormidium; species Klebsormidium nitens. The sequence continues at coordinate 19,979 of DF237500.1, forward strand.
GAGCTACCAGTTTGTCCACCTTTTCCTGCTCTCGACGCTCTCGATGTTCTCGACGCTCAGTTTGCTTTCTCAGGACGTCCACATTCACTTAGTGACGTCACCCTGACGTCACCCACTCCTCCTCCTCCGCAGTCAGCGCACGCCCGCAAGGCCGAGTCGTGGCAGACGCAGTTCGCGCCGGAGCCGCGTGACGTCATCTGGGCCAATCTGGGCGTCAGCTGGTGGGAGAAGTTCGCGCGGCAGAGCCTGGTCTACGGCGCCACGTTCCTCATCATCTTCTTCTACCTGATCCCCATCACCATCGTCTCCGGCTTCAGCACGCTGGACAACCTGAAGAAGTTCGCGTCCTTCCTCAACCCAGTCTTTGACATGTGAGTAAAACTCGGTCCTCTCTCGAACCTCTTTCATTTGTCAAGGAACGGCCTTTTATCTTTCCTCACCCTGTCATCGACAAGACACTGAGGTCTTGTTTTCTTCAGAACCTGAAGACGATATTCGAATAATTTGTGACGTTCAAGCTTAAGTGTACGGACCACTGCAAGTGTCCTTGTTAAGATGGATGCGTATGAGCACTTACAAGCGCCATTTTGAGCACATATGCGGTGCTTTTCAAACGCTTACACTGCTGTGCAGCCGCTCCTTTGGTGACGTCAGACCCGCAGGCTCTCTAGCTCTTCTGTCCAACACACGAACGGTGGGCCCTTGATTCGCCTCACCTGCTCTAACACCCTACCTGAATCTGACGTCATGCTTTGGGCATCACAGCGGCCCGGTGAAGGCCATCCTGCAGGCGTTCCTGCCGCAGTTGGCCCTGCTCGTCTTCTTGGCAATCCTGCCGAAGCTGCTCCTCTTCCTCACCAAGCGCGAGGGCGTGACGTCACTGTCGCACGCCGACCGCGGGTGCGCCGGCAAGGTGCGCGGTGCCAGTAATACTGGAAAATTTTTGACCTTCTTGTGCGCACTTGGAAAGTTTGTCGAAGTGATCGGAGCCACTTGCACTGGGGTAGGGATCCGGGAGAAGGGTTCGGTTAGCAGAGGGGTTAGCGTGGTGTGGTTTTGGAGCGTGCATTCTCCGGCTGGGCTTTTGACTAGGTGCCCAATTGTGTGCAGATTGCTTTTAGTTCAATGATGAATTGGAAGTATCTCGTGTGCTTTTATGGCGCCAGCTAGACAAAAGGGCAGACTTGGCCGGAACGAAAGCAAACCGTTTCCGCAGCTATCCCTTCACGTGTCCAATTCTTGGGCCTTTGATTGCGGGCAGCGTCTTATACCCTCTCTGCTCGACACTGCAAATGCTTAGGCTGAGGTCGTCAATCTTTTTAACAGCAGGGATCAATTCCATGGCGTTTCTTTCGATCATGGGTCACTTCTGCAACACATGTAACCCTTTCTGCGCAGTACTACTACTTCATGGTGTTCAACGTCTTCCTGGGAGTCACGGTCGCGGGCTCCGCTTTTGGGCAGCTCAAGCAGGTGCGAACACCATCTTTCGTTGTTGAAGTTTTGAGCAGCCTAGCCGTTGAGATGTGGTTGGTGGTTTCTCACTGCTATGCTGCCGTTCTGCGTATGCGGATCAGTCCTAACTCCAATTTGGATTTTCGGCGGATGCTCGGTAAGGCTGCAGCCAAAGAAGTCTGGTTGTCGTTCTTTTCTTCAGAAGTGTCGACCTTATGATTGCTGGCTGCATTCGAGCTAAAGTCCACCCCCTTCGCATAAGTCTGACTCATTGGATGCTCAGGCTCACCTCATCAGGCTCACCTCAGAATGCCTAACAATTCTGCGAAGGTTACTTCCCTAAATGTTCAAGAGCCCGATTGTAAACGTAACTTCCTTTAGAACTCCGATCCTGACTAAGCCTCACAGTCCCCGGGAAATTTATCACTTACTGGTCCAAATTTAGAGATTGAGAGGTTAAGCGTTTGCTCAATCCACCCCCCAAATTCTCTTCCGCAGATGACCGAGAACCCAACCGGGATCGTGGACCTCCTGGGGTCATCCATTCCCCAGCAGGCTACCTTCTTCATAACTTACATCGCGCTCAGCGGGTTTGTGGGCTACGGCCTGGCGCTCTCCCAGCTGATTCGGGTGGTTATCTACCTGGTTAAGCTCAAGTTCCTGGTTAAGACCGAGGAAGAAAAGCGGGACTCGTGGGCGCCCGGGAGCTTCAGCTACGGGTCAACCGTGCCCAAGGACCTGCTCATCGTGCTGCTCGGATTGTGAGTCCCGGGCACAATTGCCTTGGAAGATGAGTTTGCGTCGACAAGGCTGCTTAGAGTTGGGATTATCTTCGGCGCTAATTACGGGTTTGTGGGTTTGTGGGCTAGTAAGTATGTGCAAGTTATCAACCTCTGTAACCTAAAGGAAACATCTGTAACCTAAAGGAAACAAAAGCCTCATTGGTCCAATCGAAGGGGCGAGCGCTATCTTGGACACGGAACGCCCTTTCAACTGGATCCGAAACAACGCGCTTTGTTGATGCTTTTGGGCACATTTGCTTCCGTTCTAGCGTCATAGGCCTTTGAGTGTGTATTGAACAGCTTTCAGCGATAATGTCATCGTAGGTATAAATAAATGTATCGTAGAACAAACATCCCACCCCTGCCCGTCACGCGTAAAATTATCAAAGGTCGCCGGCTCTTCTTCTCCTATTGCAAAGCACCGCCCAAACGAGCACGGAATGCTGGCCCGAGCTCTTCCATCCCGAACGCGAGACGCGCGCGCTTGTAATTTGTACAGCTTTACAGCCCTGGGACCCTTTTACACGAAGCAAGCCGTCTTCACTTTCAGATCGTGGGCTGGGTCTTCTTGTTTCTTCTTACCTATATATTGTTTCTGATCGTTATGTACGCTTGTGCAGGTGCTACGCGGTCATCGCTCCGATCATCATCCCCTTCTGCATCGTCTACTTGGGTCTCGGGTACATCATCAACAAGAACCTGGTGAGTAACGGGTCAGTTGACATGAAGTGGATGGAAGAACCCGCTCGCCGGGATTATTGTCACTTGTGATTTAAATTCCTATGTCGACGTTGGGATCGTATTCCAGAACCCATCCAAATGCTTTATTTCGACCTGCACAGAAGTCTGGCTCCTCGACGTGTCAGCCGCTTAATCTCTCGACTCCTGAAACCAAGTATCCGCTCCAAAGCCATCTATTACGGTTTCTTAACCCCTTGATTACGCTTCTCCACGTCAGCGTCTTAACCCGCAGCCGTTAAAAAGCAATGTTTCCGAGTACGAGAGCTAAGCATGGCATAGACCGCGCTAAGTCAGTTGTCCGCTCACTTTCCAAGTTCTTGCGACGCAATCCGGCAGCCCTCCCTTGAATTGACAAAGTTTCGCGTTCCAGAAACCACTTCTCAACCCCCATGACTACCGTGCAGAAGCTGAGGACTAAGATCTTTGAGGACGGGAATCGACGCCGCTGCTCAAGGACTCGAAGCCGGGTTTCCACAACCCGCTCGAATCTCGATTCCTGACGGGTTCGTTTCAGGGGTTCCAAGGGATTAGACACGAGTACCAACCCAGTTTTTAAACCGCAGGCGCTGGAGGTGGAGGTCTCCGATTAACGAGAGTGGCGGCCGCACTTAACTCACAGCCGATTATCCTCTCAGAAGCAATTTCTTAAGGACTCTGCATCTTACATCTTCGCAACAGAGTCTGGACCCACGTGTCAACCTCCAGGTGTTGGAAGTTATAATCGCCGAGTACGAAAGCTAAGGGACGGCTCAGACTGCGCAAAATCCCATAACCCGCTCTTCATATATTATAAAGCTTGTGAAAAGATAGCCGCAGCCCGAAGGGCAGCCCTCTCGGAACCTATCTCTCTTTAACCCACCCATTAACCCGCAGGCGCTGGAAGTGAAGGTCCCCGAGTACGAGTCCGGCGGCCGCATGTATCCCCACATCCACAAGCGCTTCGTGGCGTCCCTGTTCATTGCGCAACTGACGCTGCTGGGCTTCATGGGCATCATGAAGTTCACAGCCACGCCGGTTATGATCCCGTTACCGATCCTAACCGTGGTGTTCCACCTGTTCACTAAGAAGTGCCTCGAGCCGCGGTTCACGTCGACGGCAATCGAAGTCGCGATCCAGGTAAGCGGCAGCAGCTTGTGCACCGAGTTTGCAGACGAGTCTGGCTCATGGAAAACGTAGTGACCCTCCTGAGACTTTCCACGTTAATATAAGGTTTCTGAGGTATCTGGCTGTGGAGATCTGAACTTTTCTTCGGACGAGTACCTTAACAAGAGACTACGTGCCGGTCATCGAGAGGCCGAATCAGTTAGGTCGCCGGGTCATCTTTGGTCAAGCCTTGGATTCAATGAAAGCGGAGTCAAGTGAAGGGCGTGAAGCTCTGCAGAACATCGCGATCCGGCTGAGAGGTCGCTTGTTTCCCACATCTTTTTCGTTCTGCACTTTACGATTTACACCCCTGAGGTTCTGTTTCCTTGTCCATTCATTGGAGAATTTCGGCAAACCTGCCATTGACTGATGACAAAAATCTTACCACCCTCGTTCACAGCCAAAAGGGATATGCAGCTCGTATATACGCTATAGTGCGGTACTCCTTCTGTACGTTGCCCGGTTGTTTCGGCTCCGTTTGTGGTGGTCGCTGGCATTGCTTACCATTCAAAGGGTCTGGTAGTCCTGGCCACACTTTGTTCACACCAGGATGCTTTCTGTGAGCAGGAGGTGAGTGAGGAGCCCAGTATTCAGGAGGTCATGGCCGCTTACACGCCGGAGTGCATGGCGGGTGAAAACGAGGACGTCGAGTCTTCCTTCTCTCCAGCGAAGGCGTCATCCAGGGAGCATGAGACGGCGTTGCTGAACGGTGGCAACAGAAAGGTTGTCTAGGTGCATCAAGCATACGCGTTGAGTACTGAAACGGATTCGTGCACGAGGGGTAGATCTTTTTTCATGATCGGTAGCGCACGCTGTACAAGTTGGTTCTGACGTTGTCAAGAAAAGTGTGTAAGAGCTATTCTAGCTTCTGATTGATTACGTCAGATTAAGTTTGCACTGGTAAAAATGGTACTTTATACCGGTACTAATGCTCGCAACTTATTGTAGTTAATCGTTTAGACGACGAGCTGACTTGGACCATGTTGGTCTTACATTTAGGCACATCGCTTAAGTCGAGGTTAGATTTGTGAAAACTGTTTAGAACATTCTTGCGCTTCTCTACTTCACTCCGCAGATTACTGTTTCCTATCCTTTTCGTTGTCGTCCTACTTACAATCGTCTCTTGATCTCTTCCGACACTGGATCGATCTGCCCCGCGCTTGCATGATTTGTATGAGTTGTGCCAGACCTGCATTTGCGGTCAGTGCTGAATCTGCCGCGAGTAATATTACAAAAGCACATGCTCGAGCCCTGCATCAATCCGCGAAGTTGGTTTACCTGTGACAATGTGTGCAACGGCAAACGTACGTCGATGAATGATCTATCTGAGCAAAGTCATGCAATCTTTATCATCCACATATGCGCATCATTCGCCAACCGCACCTTTTCGTTCAACGCACTTAGGCGCGATTTCCTCGCAGAATGCTCAATTCAATACACTGCAGCATGAACGCCAATTGAACCAAACATGGTAAGGCGTGCTGCTCATGCTTTGACTAGGCTCTTGGGCTCCGACGATACTTGTAAGAAAGATAAGGCCGACTCGGACTTCTACTGAGTGACACGGCAAGTATTTTGCATTTTCAATCATTGCTACCAACGGGTGCGGCGGCGGGACTGCAAAATGGAAGATTTAAGCAGTTAGGGGGTTATTAGGATTCGGGCCTGTTTCCTGTCAACGCAACTTACCGTCTTCTTTAATTCGCTACCACCGTGCTTTATCTTCCTTCCACGGGGCGCAGCTTTGCGGGCCTGTCCGAGCGCTTTCACATCCACCACACGGAGGCCGCACCAGAGAGCCTTCCCAGAGCGCACACCTGCTACTTTCAACTTATAGTGCTTCCCGCTTACGATTCTTACGAGCTAATCAAGAAGCAACGGTTGATGACAATAGTGCAGCAACACATCGTGGAAGGGTTCGGAGAAGTGTGACGAAGCCTTTAAGGTCAGTGTCATTTAAGGGTGCGTCATTGAGATAAACAATAAACTAAGGTCTGGTTACGCTCCTTTGGTGAGAAGCGCTCGCTGAAGGTAGCTGCGATTGTATAACATGATGTTAGAACTGAGCATCTGTTGCGCATGAACTCATCTAAGACGTCATGCTACAGTAGCTTGTGGTAAACGTCTCGACCATAGTATGCGGGGCCGATGTATGATGCCATGATGAGCTTAGATCGATCGAGCCTGAAGAGAGAACATAGCCTGTTCAAGGCGGTTTTGCTAAAAGCCTACGATCGCCATGAAGAATATGTCAGTATTGGTGAACTTCTATTTGGTTAAGCTGCCTAGCACCCTGACTCCTTCATCAACCGTCATTTTGAAATGGCCTTAATTGTTGATTCGACCGCTTTTCTGCAGTAGTTCTCGACCAATCTACCGGTATCAGGCGAATGAATCTCCCTGTCAGTCAGAATGAGCTAATTATTCATGACGTCTTACCAAATATTTTTGATAGGAAGAAGTGATCTTTTTGCAGCAGACTTGAAAAGTTGTGCATGGCAATGCAGAAAAGTTTCATGCATTTGATTTGGTAAAATGCAGGGTATGCACTAGTACGGTGTGTCAAGCATGCCTTAAGAAGAAGCCTTGGCTGAATTCAGAAACTCTCGCTGCTCCCAGGCCTCCTTCAGGCTCCGACGCACATACATATATGAAGCAGCTTAGTGCTCGAAATATCACGGATGAGGTTGCTTCGGAACGAGACGATCCTGAACAAGCCATGATGAGCAGTCATCAGACCATTTCCGACCCAAATGCTCTGCCAATCTTCACAAGTGGCAGTGCTGACTCCTGAGCTTCCTCTCCGGGACTACCGGGTTTAAATGTCGACAGCTCAATCATTGATATGGCTTCATAGGCAGTAAAGTATACACCGAGCAGCCGTTGATACTTTGAAGAATAGCACCTGGACGGTTGAAACAATTTGCCAATTGGTGTACGTCATTGTCGTCGCAGCTCGCTAACTTTTGAGCACCCCTGGCGCGACACGTCCCGTCCCCTCCACCATTTGCAGGGACCGAGTGATGACCCAGCATGACAGCCTGGTGCTTTTTTCAGGCTGCCAAGAATGCAGACCTCCTGAAGAAAGAAAGGAGGAAGACGCAGGCAGGATGTCCTGAGGCTGTAGACGTCCTAGTCCCCCGGCGCTAGGCCTGTGGACAAGTGAACGGCAAGTTGCACGCTTAATTTGCCGCATGCAACCAAGCACGGAGGAATCCTGCGCCTGAGGCGCACTCAGACGTACCTTCTGTCATGAGAGGACTTCCGTAGCGTTGCACTGCCTGAGATCAGGAGAAGAGGGACGTTGCAATCAGCCTGGTCTGTGACCTGCCTGTGTAGTCGACAAAAGTGTCCAACCATTGGACGATTGTTTTGTATGACTAAGCGAACCGGCGTGCTTCATTAGCCACCACTCATAACTGGCGCGATTACTTCGCTTGCATTGTGGAAGCCACTTCTTTGCTACCCGGTTGTTGACCAATCTCTATTGAAGGCGCAATCTCTATTGAAGGCTTACTCAGGCCACCAACCAGCATGTCAAAGTAGCTACTGCCAACATGACGACCTCACTGTCCGGGTTTCTGACCAATCTGATCACGAGTATTGTGATCTTCACATTGCTCGTGGTCGTGTTTCTCGTTCTTTCAAAGAAGGCAAGCCTGGCTGTTATCTATTACAGCAGGCGCATTCTGCATGGATCTGGCCCTCCAGATTCCAAAATATAAGCAATCTTCCAATGGTTGAGTGATGCATTTTGTATGAGCGACACGGAGATTGCAGAGAGAGCAGGCTTGGATGCACTTGCTTATGTTACGCTCTTCAAAACAGGTAAGTGTAGCCAGTCCTTGGACTTGTCCTTCTTACTAGTGCAATCGAGCTGAGTGTCTTTTAGATAGGGGAAGCTGGAAAGTGGTACTTGGACTCTTCTGTTGCCCCTATGTTGCTACAAAGGAAGGTGGTCTTGGACTCTCCCATTGCCCAAAGAAGATGCTAAGGTACAAAAGCATGGGGAGCAAACGGAAATCCAAAGCCCTCTAAAAGTGTGTGGGACCTCGACACATCCATTCGGGCAGGCCCTCTTGTCAGAAGCCAGCCGGAAGGGTGACATATTGTGGATGTGCGCAAGTATAGACGTCGCTGTTTGACCTCACTTTGTGCTTCAAAAGCTGTTGACCATTTCAGGGCCTGTGCCTTCTGAATCAAACGATCATCTTCTAAATCTCTGTTTGTTGAGGTCACAACCAATCCGTGTGCAGCTCTGAAGATCTTTGGCGCGTCCTTTTTGTACTGCGTCATCATTGAGCTGCCAGTCAACGGTAAGAACACTGAGGCACTGCCCCATCTTGAGACTCTGTCTAGGCCCAAGCTGCATTCCAATTGTCGCTCTCTGATCGCTTCCCTCTTTCTTGCTTTGGTACGGTCTTCTACGAGATACTTGATAACGCTGAATGCTAGGAGAGATTGAAGGCTTGTGCTCAATGTCGACATTCAGGTTAAGATTCAGATAACTTGGTCCATTCTGCATTGCCTCTTATGGTGCTGTCATCATTAGCGCTGCTTGGCTCACATGGTGCGGTCTGTCCGTGAAACTATCCGCTTGCTCATGTCTTGACGGTCCCCTGCAAGTCTCTTCTCAATCTGCAATCTGCTTCTTCCAGTCACGGCAAACTACTACGCTGAGTTCAACCAGCAGCCCAGCGTCGCGGGAGACCCGGACAGGCAGCTCCAGTTCTCAAACTTTGACAAGATGAGCATGGGGAACGTTGACAAGGTAACTCTCGCTGACTCTTTCAGTCATACGTTTCACGAATCCATTTTGGCTGTGACGACTTTCAGCGTGCGCTCTAAGTGGCCAATCAATAGCGGTTCCAGAGATTCTCGAATGCTCCCTTCGCTCTAATAGCAGTGAACCAGAGCGCTGTCAGGTCTGGGGTCTAAAAGGGCCGCTAGATACAAATCTTCTTTCCAAGATCATTACGTGCACTGCCAGGAGTCAGACATAATTCCCCACACGTCGCACTCCAAAGCACAGAGGCCCTGCATGGACCGCTAAAACTCAGATTTTGATCTCAATCCTCTGCAGGGCTCCCCGCGCCTCTGGACGCACGTGATCGCCGCGTACTGGGTGGCGTTCTCCTGTTACTTCATCCTTTACACAATTTACAAGAACATGTCCCATTTGCGGGCCCAATTCCTGAGCTCCTTTGGTGCCAGGGCGACCGTGCGCCAATACGCGGTGCTAGTGACAGACATTCCTGCGAGTGAAACGGATCGCCACTCCCAGGTCGATAGCTTCTTTCACAGGCTGCACCCGAGGACGTATGAGCGGGCGCAGGTCATCACGAAACTGTCCGAGGTAAGGAGAAGTATTTCAGCTTTTGTAAGGGCCGCATGCTTGACGTATGTTGTTTAGGCCACTAGAGGCTACAGCGAGGACATGCTGCTTCTGCACTTTCTGCGGGGTCTGGCAAAGTCCAAAATATGTCATGATGCTTTTGAAATGGCAAAATGTCCAAATCAGCAGGTCTTGACTTTGTTGGCAGGGTTGGCAGCCATTTAGTTAGCCGCATTATTCCCAGGAAGCGTTTGGCTGGTTGCAATGTGCTCGAAGTAGGTGACGGCGGCCATTTTCGAAAGATGTTTGGGGTAGTACGCTTCTGTGTTTGTGTGCTGCGCAAACGCTTCGGTGATCGTGCGTTCCTAATGGATCGACACAGTTAGGGAGCTCTTCGGAACGAGCGATTCGGACGATTTGAAAAGTGCATTCTACAGAAGCTGCTGATTCATGGCCTGACCCAAGTGGGTCAATTGTGAAACGACGGTTGCCTTATATCGGCCCATTTTGAGCCCGGTGGTCTTGAATTCGTCAATCCTCATATCCTGCCATTCGTGGCAGACGGGAATCGAAGGCGGAAAGCATAGTAATGAATGCCCTGGACCCGTGTTCCGTCGCTAACTGACAGCGACTCCGACGGAGAAGGAACGTCACAAGCCTGTCATTCGTTCCAGGTTGACAAGAAGTACAAGGAAAAAGAGAAGGTGCGCCGCAAGCTGGCCCACGCCGAGGCCGTGTACGCAGAGGCGCAGAAGAAGGACTCGGAGAAAGCCAAGCGGCCGCAGCACAAGACCGGCTTCCTCGGCCTCGTTGGGGAGAAGGTGACGTCAGAGCGCTCAGCGGTTCTGCATGGATGGCGGTCTGTAACTCTGCTGCTCAAAGTTTTCAATTCGTTGCAATCCCGGCATGGGCTTGCCGGCTAAGCACGCCAGGTTCCGGTGTCCCGCCTGTCGGTTTTGGTGCGGGGCGAAACGACAAAGAGTCTGGTCTAGAAACGGACGCGGGTCCAGCAAACAAGCGCCTGGCTTGGATTCCATAGTCGAAGTTCGTTCTTTGCTCATCGTAGATTGTCGTTGGTCCGGCTCCCTGGTCGAAGTTCGTTCAAGTTTTATGATAGATCAATTTTGGTTCCGACGCCCAGGCGTTTCTTGAGAGTCTTTTGCAGCACTAGTCAGGCGCCATGCTCATACGTCACGTCAGCTGATTCTGTTCCGTCCGCAGGTTGACACGATTGACTGGTGCCAGAAGCGGCTGGCGGAACTAGGCCCGGAGCTGGCGGAAGAGCGGCGGAAGACCGTCAACGAGCGGACCATTGACGCGGCGCTCGTCTTCTTCAACTCGCGCGCGGTTGCCACCATGGCGGCGCAGGTAAGGGTTTGGATCGTATTGAAGAAAATCAATGACAAGCTGAGATAAAATCAAGGTAACCGCATCAGGACGGGTAGGGTTAGTTTGGAGGTTAGGTGGGGAAGGTTCGGAGGAGAATCTTCTTGGGTCAGGACTTTGAGTGCTAGTCGGAGCTTACTGTAATCTTTCTTGATACCCATTGGGTTCGACCCATCAGACTCTGTCCGGGTTTGCTGTGCATGATTGGGGCCGGCTTTCGATTCCCGCCTGTTGTGCGGACTGGCACCATTCTGCATCTCTTTTCCTCAGATTGGTGTATTCTATGTCAACAAATTGACAGATTCCCTGGCAGGTTCAAAATTCCAACCTTTAGTTGTGTGGGGTTTCGAGTTCAGCTTTGAGGGCTGCTGATCCTGCTTTTGATAGAGGGATCGAAGCGGTTGCGCGGACAAGAGTATAGACACTTCAGCTGTGCCGGAATGTTCGTTTCTACCGTATCCGGCCTATTCCACTGTAGACTCTCTTCACAGTGCCTCATACACCTCCTGCAATTGAAGCTTCAACTCCGCACAGCCAAGCTGGTTCCTCCTTGTCACAACATTTCGCTCTTGCTTCCGCAAGCAAGCGTGCAACGCTATCAGGCATCCAAGCGACTCCGCCCGTCGCGAAACCCCGCACAACTCTCGTTCCTGACGTCACACCCCCCATCTCCTCCGCAGTCCGCCCACGCCCGCAAGGCCGAGTCGTGGCAGACGCAGTTCGCGCCGGAGCCGCGTGACGTCATCTGGGCCAACCTGGGCGTCAGCTGGTGGGAGCGGTTCGCGCGGCAGAGCATTGTTTACGGCATCACGTTTCTCATCATCTTCTTCTACATGATTCCCATCACGATCGTCTCCGGCTTCAGCACGCTCGACAACCTGCGCCAGTTCGCGCCCTTCCTCGACCCCGTGTTTGACATGTGAGTCAGCTTTACTCTGTTTTCTGTTTCCTTGTTGATATATTGTTCGTATTCTCTCTGTTTTGTTTCCAGTATTGACATCACAGCTGGTTGTTGAATTCTTGACCTCCCGCGAAGTGCAAGCACTTCCCAAAGCCTTATCGAACATGCGGGCAAACGTTTGGGTTCCTGACAAGTCCGGAAGATGGCTGGGAGTGACATCATTTCTGATGGCCTCCCTCAAAATTGCACCCTTCTATCATCTCGTTCTGACTTGATGCGGCCGATTGCAACCAAATCCGCGGTTCGGGAATTTTGCGGGCGTTCTTTTGGTCGTCTCATTTGCTGATGCTTACCTCAACCATTCACTTTCCCCTGGTTCCAAATGACAATTGCAGGCTACAGCGTCCACGTGGGACCTGTGGCTGGACACCACCAGAGTCTGACGTCATTCTCGGACGTGACGTCATTGCAGCGGCGCGGTGAGGGCCATCTTGCAGGGGTTCCTGCCGCAGCTGGCCCTGCTCATCTTTCTCGCGATCCTGCCCAAGCTGCTCTTCTTCCTCACCAAGCGCGAGGACCTGACGTCACTGTCGCACGCCGACCGCGGGACCGCCGGCAAGGTGCGCGGCGCCACTTTGCGCATCTATATTCTGACACTCGAGTATGATGTTCCGACATCAGAAAGAGTGGAAGGATATAGCGCTAAAATGGTTGTGTCAACAAAAAAGAAAAAGAAAGAAAAAAAACTTCATCCACTTACTGCTTGACATCCCTAAAGGCTGAAAGCCGTCAAATCGTACCGCTCTTGTGCGCCCAGTTGTTGTTTCGTTTGATTGTTACTGGAACACGTGTCAGACAGGAAAAGCAGGGTCAGCCGCGGGGTTAGCGTGGACGGCATGCGACGCGTGTTATAGGTTACGGCTGAGCTTTCTACGTAGTTGCCAGGGGGTGCGTGCGCACTGCTCTTGATGCCAGTTGGAAAGAGAAGTATATATCTTGAGTGCCTCCTTTTGCCCAGACAGAGAAGGGCGGATGTAACCATGGACGGAAGACGACTCCGCTTGGGGTCTTCCGCCGTTCCGCTGCTTATCCCAAATTCGCTCCTTGGGCTTATACCGCCCGGAAGCCGCCTGTCTCGCGGATCTCATCGGTAATTGAGAACGCGCGTTTCTCGAACCAGCTGACGAGCATGGCATTAACCCATCTATATTACGAGTCTCTCTTATAGCGTGTCGTTTAATTGTGGATCATTCTTGCGACACCTGTTTTCCTCCTTTTGCAGTTCTACTACTTCATGGTGTTCAACGTGTTTCTGGGAGTCACCGTCGCTGGCTCTGCATTTGGGCAGCTCAAACAGGTGCGTTCACGATCCAGGATTCTCAAGACACTTGATAATTACCAGTAAAAACTGAAGTTCCGTCGAGGCAACTTCAGATTTCATACGCCAGACGCACCTGCTTCGCACTCCTCCTCACTCGGAACGCCCACACTAAACATTACCTTCCCAGTGCGGTTGACTTCATCATCGTCTTAGCTCACTCTCGAGACCAATGCAACCATCTGCCGTCTGTGCGTTCGTGCAGAAAGTCCGATTTGCGACAGAGTGGCGGTGTATCTTGGAGCTGTGCTTTTGCTGTCCTTCGCGTATGCAGAGCAATCCATCTTCCGGGATTTGACGCCGGCGGAGGCTTACCGCGCCTGCAGCCAGAAAACTCGGGATCGCCTCAAACGAAAAGCGTCAAGGCAAATTTTGAGCTGAAGCCCTCCGAAGCCGATGGGTTTGAGCAACCGGGATTCACACCGCCCCCGAACCTGAAGAACTTCTCCCCAAGGAGACAAAAATCTGGACGGTTATGCGTAGCTCTTTTGTGACAGTTGCCGACCTCCATAATGCCTGGGAAATCAAACCACCTACCGATTCAAGCCCTGATAGTCAGAGGCTAACCATTTTCCTAAACCACCCTCCAAAACCTTCCCTGCAGATGACCACAAACCCGACCGGCATCGTGGACCTCCTCGGGTCCTCCATTCCGCAGCAAGCGACCTTCTTCATCACCTACATCGCCCTCCGCGGGTTTATCGGCTACGGCCTGGCGCTCTCCCAGCTGATCCGGGTGGTTATCTACCTGGTTAAGCTCAAGTTCACGGTTAAGACCGAGGAGGACAAGCGGGAGGCGTGGGCGCCCGGGAGCTTCTTCTACGGAAAGAACGTGCCCAAAGACCTGCTCATCGTGCTCCTCGGCCTGTGAGTCCCGGGCACTTCTCCTTCCAGCTTTTTAGGAGACCACTTTTGTCTCGGCGAGCCTGATTCGAGTTGGCTCTCATCATGATGGAGTCCGCTTTGGGGGTCGGTGGTTTGGGAAGTCGACGGAGGAGGGGACCGAAAAGTGTTGTCATGTATGCTTGAGTAAGGGGCGCTAGTTTTCTGGAGATGCGCTCTTGATCGGACGTGAGACGACATTCTCATTTTACTATCACGCTTCTGTCCTGGCTTCGGATTCTGCAACCGGAGGAGACGTCCAAACAAGGTTAGCGCTGGGCCATTGGGTTTTGTTAACAACAAGTCTGCATGCCGAAGTTCGCCCATGCAACACGAGCGTGAAGCCACGTCACGCTTGAGACGGAAGCTGGTGTGTTTTTCTCGTTGCGTGACAACCGCTCGTGTTGGGCGAACATTCGCCACGCAGATTCTGATGAAATTAAAACCAACGGCCAAATCCACCGCTAACCCCTTTTCAACGTCTCCCGCCCCTCTCCTCCGGTCGTAGAACCCGAGTCCGTACGTTGACTTGAGCTCTTTCATTTGCGGCCGCGACACACGCGCCGATCAATTCTGACCGCCCGACCGAACTCGTTTTGTTCGGGGCAAGCCGTCTTATTTCTCTTTTGCCTGCATGCACTTTTCTTTTTTCTTTCTTCTTCTTCCTTCTCTCACTCCTGCGTTCGCTTGTGCAGGTGCTACGCGGTCATTTCGCCGATCATCATCCCCTTCTGCATCGTCTACTTTGGTCTCGGGTACATCATCAACAAGAACCAGGTGAGTTCTGGGTCATCGGAAAATTCACGCGATCTGACGATTTGCCCGGCCATTCATGGCTAGGATTGCCCTCGTCCTTCTTCCTGAAGCCCAGAATGATCATCATCCCCTTCTGCATCGTCTACTTTGGTCTCAGGTACATCATCAACAAGAACCAGGTGAGTACTGGTTCATCATAACAAGTCTTCCGTTCTACGCGGTCTGATGATCTGTCAGGCCGTCCTCGGATAGGACAGATGTCGTCCTTCTTTCTGGAACCCTGAATCGATTCGGGTTAACGGTCCGAAACCCGGCCGGATCTTCGACCTGCAAATGTTCTTGGCCCCTGCGCTCAGCAGTTCTTTCAACTGCGGCCAACCCGACCATATCACCGTCCCTACTATGCAGGATCTCGTCCGAAACTCTTGTTCAAACTTCGAATGATCTTGGATCGATTTTCATTGCAAATTCACTCTTTTCTTTCCTGGGGATTGTCTCAACTCACATGCTCCCAGCACGTTTCCCGTGCAAAGTTGCAAAGTTCCTGCTCAGTTTACAGACACCCCTTCAGGCCCCTCTTTAACCCCGTTCGGAACCCACTTTCAAAACCCCACCTCAACCTGCAGGCGCAGCGCCGAATTGGACTTTTTGGTTACCAGGGACGACGCCGTTGAATTCTGGATTATCCGCTCTAAATTCATTTCCCGACAGCTTCTTAACCAGTTCGTTAAAGATCAACACATTAGATATGTAACCCACATTTCACCCCGTAGGCGTTGGAAGTAAAGGTTGCCAAGCGGCCGCATGTAACCCCGCATCCAAGTATTGGCTCAAAACCCAACTCTTACCCCAACTTTCAACGGCTTCGTAACCACTTCATCAAACGCCTCAGCATCAGAGTCTTAACCACTTACAAACCCGTAGGCGCCGGAGGTGATGGTTCCGGAGTACGAGAGCGGCGGGCGCATGTACCCCCAAATCCAAATACCCGCAGGAAACTGGATTCTTAACGGCTTCGTAATCACTTCGTCAAACATCGCATATTACATTCTTGACCCACATGTTAACCACTAGGCGCTGGAGGTAATGGGTCTTGAGTACCAGAGCGGCGGGCGTAAGTTACAACATCCAAGCATTTCGCTCGATATCATTCTCTTAACGGCTTCATGACCACTCTGTTATTAGCATCAGGGGCTTAACCCACATGTCAATCCGCAGGCGCCGGAGGTGATTCCCGAGTATGAATCCGGCGGCCGGCTGCACCCCCACATCCAAAAACCCGCTGGAAACCCAGTTCTTAACGGGCTCGAAACCCAGCTCTTAACGGTTTCGTGACCATTCTGTTATCCATGTCAGAGTCTTAACCCATATATCAACCTGCAGGCGCTGAATGTGATAGTCCCCGAGTACGAGTCCGGCGGCCGCATGTACCCCCACATCCACAAGCGCTTCGTGGCGTCGCTTTTCATCGCGCAGCTGACGTTGCTGGGTTACATGGGGATCATGAAGTTCACATACACGCCGGTTATGATCCCGTTACCCGTGCTAACCGTGGTGTTCCACCTGTTCACCAAGAAGTGCCTCGAGACGCGATTCACGGCGACGCCCATCGAGGTCGCAATTCAGGTCAGCTGGTTCTCCGACGTCTTTGGGGGGTTGGGTAACGGAGGAGTTGTTGAGATGCTGGGGCATCTGCAGGTTATTGCCGATGCAGGTCAGCGGCGGCAGCTCGGTCCAACTTGTTAGGGGGTTTGAGTTATGGAACGGGTTTTCGGGATGCTGGAGGGTTTGCAGATCATTGCCGGTTCTGGCACGACGTTTTTGAGAATCATAGCTCCGGCTTGAATGTTCTGGGTTTTGAGGTTTTGGGAAGAGAAGCATCAAAGAGCCATTTCCTACGCGCTGTCCAGTCGTAATCCACGCTGAGGGGCGCTGAGGCCCAGTAGAGTAGCAGTCTAGATGGGCTCCCGCAAAGGCGCCACTGCAGAATTTCTAACACGTCCCGCTGAGCTTGGTCTCACCGCAGTGTCTTCAACCCACGTTTCGTTGGTTGTTTGGTAGCTCGAACGCATGAGAACACAGGGTCCGAAAATGTTCAGTAGAAGGGCAGCATCTCAATGATGACCTGGCTCTCTTTGCGAAAGCTGGGCGCCAATTCTTCATTTGTTTCGACTTGGAAACGCGCTTCGACCTGAAGTGAGCTGTATTTTCGATTTCGCGAAACGTGTCAGATTGACATCAGGACTTCGCCTCTGAGCAGGAAGTGAGCGAGGAGCCCACTGTAAGCGAGGTCGCTGCCGCATACACGCCGGAGTGCATGGGTGGTATTGAGGACGTCGAGGCTTCGTTCTCAACAGCAGCACCGGCTTCATCGAGGGAGTACGAGACGGTGTTGCTAAACGGCGGCAACGGGAAGGTCATTGCATAGGTGCATCAAGCATACGCGTTGGGGTACTGGAATCGGAGTTGTTAAAGAAGGGTACAGTATCAGACCAGGATCGGTAGCGCACGCTGTCCATCTAGATTATGGTAGTAGTTGTCGAGAAATGTAGGAGATAGCTTCTGTTGGGTTAGGTAATCAAAGCGAAGCTTCGCACTAGCAATGTAGTGTACTTTATCCTAGTGTGTCTGTAGTAGTGCCCGCAATCGTCCAAGTCGCCTTTTTGGTACGAGCTGACTTGGATCCATGTTGGTCAATCTGCTCACATACACTGTGGCTGAGATTGATGTCGCAACCTTACACTTGAAACATCTGATTGTCCCCGCTTCTTTTCTTTACTCGCTGTCTCTCTATAAAAGCGCAATCCCCATAGGGCCAATAGACAAGCCTCGACTATGAGGTTTGTCGGACATGCGGCTTGTCTCATACATGGGCAGGCGGTGCACCTGCCCGGGTATCCCGGACGGGGTACCATCGCGCGGCGACTGCCGCACTTTATTCTTGCAGACTTACCCATGACCGTGTGCGCAACAGTGCTCACGTTAGTCACATGAACGTTTTACCCCAAGAGGGCTCCGCGCATTATTTAGTACGTGACTGGGAACGCATCATGCAGCATCTGAAAGCATCGCTGAAGAAAATAAATTGCGACGCATGCAGAATAATCCAATGCTCCTTGTACATGCAACATGATGAAAGGCTTGACGAGTCCGTCATTCACTGATGTCGAGCATCTATGTCAGCAAAACGTCGTGCCGCTCTGCCGGCAACAATCATCCAACAGGAATCAAAGAGAGAGCTGCTGATGGAGTTTGATCGAAGCTCAGTTTCAGTCAGCGCAGAGTCCACAGATTCCACGGTCAATCAGCGTCTGCTCCACAGACAGAAAAACCTGCGGTCACTCAGCATCCAGGGTTGCCAGCCGCACATAACGACTTTTTGAGTCGCAAACTCCGCATGCAAACGAATGAACACCACCGGGTATGTTGAGTCATCCGACCGTATCGTCCGCGCTGTGCCTTGGTGCTGGAATTGCGTACGTGGCCTTGATTTGTCACTAAGCCAAGGATTTCTAGAAGGCCTTGACTGTGCCGGGCCCCACACGCGCCATAACCGAGGTCTTTAGAAACGGTTTAGGCGTCGCCTCCGGCGAGACGCCCTCATGCCACGCTTCGCACACCATCAGCCCCGGGCCGAGCGGCCGCATGTACTCTTTCATCGCGTCGTTGAACGGGTGCGGCGGCGGGACTGCAAACAAGGGGATTTCGGCAATTAGATGTGGGAAGTTCTGAGGTTTTGAGTTCGATCATGTGCTTAAGGTCTAAAGTTTGAGGTAAACTTCTAGGCTGGAGTTGAAAGCATCAGTTGCGGCAGTAATCTCCAGTCGCGAAGTGGAAAAGCGGATCCACCCACGAGTCAGGGACGAGGTACATCACAAAAAAGCGATGACCAAACTAAAAAGGGGGAAACTAAGCGGAAAGCGAAGCGCGCACCTGGCTTGTGGCAACCTGGGTCACGATCAGAAGAATATGCTGGTGGAATGAGGCGTATGCAGACGCCAGAACGATGTTCGCGCAAAACTATTCCTTCACCCAGGCGAAGCGAAAGCCAAGGCAAGCAGACCCAAAACCCGCAACCCGCAAACCCCAAACCGCAAACCGCAAATAACAGAAAACAGAATCTGCAGACGGGAAATTTGCAAATCCGCACCTGGCTTGGGGTACTCCGGCGGAATGTTCCCGTCTAGTTCGGACATGTCTGTGACGTACTCGATGACCATGTCGCACGGACGCTCCGTTGCGACGACCAGGTTCGTCTGCTTCACCCGGAAGTAGAGCGGGAACGTCTCGTCGATGAAACGGCGCAGCCAGCCCTTACGATTTGGCACTGCGCAAGGAGCAAAGATTTGTAGGAGTTGGATAGCTTATGTGAAGCAGTCAGATAGCTTATCTGGGCCGAAGATGGTTATTTTGGGAGCGTGCAAAGCGGGAACGTCTCGTCGATAAAACGGCGCAGCCAGCCCTTGCGGTTGGGTACTGCGAAAATAGCCAAAAGGGGTCAGAAAACACTTTGAAAGCTCATAGCGACAGGGTTGCAGTGGTGAGGGCTTTTTTGGAAAGCGGCATTGATTCGTCGATGAAATGGCGCAGCCAGCTCTTACGGTTTGGCTCTGAGCAAAGAGCGCGAACGGGTCAGAAAAGGAACCATTTTGCCAGAAAAAGCTTCAACGACGATGGATAGCTTATAAGAGGCTACTGAGTACCTTATAGGAGGCGGAAAATAAGAGGGACGCGGTTGGCTCAAAGCGTGAAGGGAGAGCGAGTTGTTCTAGGGCTCCGCAGCCAGCTATGGCTGTAACCCGTTGCAGGTATTAAGGTATCAATTCAAAAGATGACGCGGACGGAAATGTGTTTGAACAAGCGGAAGACAGCGCACAGAAGTGTGCGCAAGAGAATCACCCGATTGGGGGTCTGCGCAGTCAGCCAGGCGTAGTGAAGAAAAACTACTTAAAAACGATCGGGGAACCTCCTTTCAGAAATGTTGAAGTCTTTATCCCGCACTCGTAGTTTTGAGTGCTCGACAGCACAAGCGAACAGAAATTACTCACACAGTACAGTCCTTCCGTACATGTTCGAGTCGGGGGCGACCCATATCACCTGCAGACGCGGAAGAGGTCGCCCGTTCTTGCATCCCAACACGGCTGGATGGGAAGCACAATTTGAAGACTGGAACCAGCCACGAAACATCAGCAGAAGAGAAGCTGAATCTACCGATACATGCGTATGACAACACGCGTTTCTTTCCAGACACCTGAGTTTCAAACTGTTTCCAGGCAAACTGCAGAGGCCCATACGCGTCAACATTTGCTGACGCCATTGGGACGGCCGAAGAGCGACGCAGCCATCAGCAGCGTTCATCAGCGGAGCGGTGCATACAATCGCTCGAGTCACAATCGGTGTGTTAAGATCATAAGAACTGGTGCGACTTACCCGATGGAAGTCCCCGAAGAAGGGAGGAGCTGCAATTGAGAGACAAGGGAAGGATAGTGAATGCAGTAGGATGGACGGGTTCTGAATTCAAGAAAACCTAGGTGCGGCGCACCGAAATGCGTCCCAACAGCGCAGCAACCCAAACACGAGGAGAGACAAGGCCGATGGTTGTAAGGCGCGGCAAATAACGTTGCAGAGAAGCCCTTCCAGAGACGTTTACTCAGGAAACTTCAACGAATTGTATCAGCAAACCCGACGATCAACTCAGAGCGGTTATTGGAACCCGGTCTGTGCGCACCTTCGTGGACCTTACAAACCCGACGCTCGTTTCACAACCCTTTCCGCACACATGCCTCGTAAAAACGACCCCAATCCTACACCTACGCATTGCACTCTATTTGTGTCAAGCCCATGCGAACCCGTTTTTGCGCGCCTCTGCTGACCTTGAGATGGGCTCAGAGAACAAAGGGACGCCGATCGTACACTATAATACTGACTTAACCCTTCATTGCACTCCACCCTCCCTCAACCCGTTCCCAGCAAACCCCTTAACCTTCCTAGCCATCAACACCGACACGAAGGGGGACGCGTTTAACGCACCTCCGTCGACCTTGCCGATCCAGACTTGCGGCCGAAAAACCTTGGTGACTCCGCGCACGGGCAGTAACTTCGCCGCGTGCGTATACATTCTCGTCCCGATGTTGCTGTAGCGCTGCTCGCCGAGGCGCCAGAGCCATTCCATGTGCCTGTGGATCACGGTTAAGGTTAGGGGGTGTATTGAGAACTGGGTTGCAAAGATTTCGAGGTTCTGGAAAAGTGTTGCTAGAGTTTGCTGCTTCTGGAGTGTATGCACATGCGCGTCCCGAGATTTCTGTAGCGCTGCTCGCCCAAGCCCCAAAGCACAGCCATGTGTGCCTGTGAATTGGGGTCAGGATTAGGCTGAGGGTTAGGCTTGAGGTTGAGGATTGGAATGAGAATCAGAATGAGAGCTGGAGTCGAATATGGTGAGAGTTTCGGTTGAGGTGTCAACAGGTTCGCAGTATTTGAAGCGGATTAATATGCCGCAAACCGATGTTGCTGGAGCACTGCACAGGCCCGCAGATTTGTCGACTACGCAATCTTGGACCGCACGATTGCCAGTAGAGATCAATCGAAAGGTCCAAGCTCATGCAAAAGCAGGTTTCGATCTCGCGCGAACGTTGCAGGTTCACCCAAACAGCTGTATTGCTTCGCGTCAGCATCCAAATAAAGCGTCGGTGCCCTTGAGAAACGAAGAGATGCTCTTGCAGTCCACTCAACGCTATAGGACCCTCCACCAAGAAGGGGTCTGGCAAGAAACTATTTGGACTTTTCCGAAATATGAGTTTGGATCAATCAAGTCTAGGGATTGGAGATACTAGCACTTTTTGTTGTTATGCATACCGCCCCTGTATTGAACGAGATTCATAGTTGGCATTCTTTATCTGTTGAGCGTCTGCGAGATTTATTAGACAAAGCAGTCAGTGTGAAGGACAGCTCACCTGTGGTCGATCCAGTCGAGGAACTTGATCCGCTCGTCCGCATTGATCTCCAGGAATTTCGTCCTGCATCGGGTCAAACTTCAGGCGTGAGGCATGAAACCTCCGAAGGTTCATTAGGGAGAGCCGACAGCTAAACAGGAGCTACAGTTGCGCTGGAAGTCCCAGAAGGTTCATCAGAGAAGAGACGGCAGTGTAGGAAGGAGCCACAGTTGCAATAAGCAAACAAGCGTCCTCGATGCATCTGAAAAGGATTGCATTCGTTAAGGGAGATGTAGCGGAGTGTATATAGCCCCATGAGATTGAAACGTGGTCTGCTGAGTTTATGCAACTCGTCCTCTTGAAAGCCCTTCCAAAGGGTACAGTAGAAAAGGAGGTCCTGCTAGTAAAGTATGACGGTAGCCTCTCCCACAACCAGGGCAAACAGACGACTTATGCACCAGGACTGATGAAAATGACAAGAACGTCAGAGTCAAATGGCAGGCTTGTTTTTCATCAGAGTAGGACAGTGTATTTGAACCTAGGCGGAAGCACTCGTGATGTCGCCACTATGAAATGCCAATTGGCCAGCTGCAAAGTCGGCCCCCAATGGAAATTCACTAGGGCCTACAAGATCTAGACCGCTTGATACTATCGACCAGTACGAGTCCAGATTATGTGACCAACAGTCTGCTCAATCCAGGTAAAACTACCGATCCGTTGTCTTCGACCCCACTTTGTAGGTTGCTTCGAAGAGACATGTTTGCCATTCAACGGTCAACTTGAAGCCTGGTTTCGGCTTGACAAGCCAACCTGTGTTTAAAGGAGTGCTGGCAAGAATCGGGAGTCAAATCCGCCAAGAGTCAGGTAATGAAGAGCTCAGTTCCAAAAACTCAACGAGACAAACAGTACTGAAAGAAAGGGCCCGCGAAACGTCAAAACCGTGAACCTCACCAAAAGTACGTCCCGTAGTTTAGCACGCGCTCGTCCACTAGAGTCCTCAGCGGGAATGGCATCTCCACGCTGAACGCGTGCATCAGCGCATACACCTCTTGGAACGGGTTTTCCAGCGGTTCGCCCACCTCGTCAAACGACTCCCGGAACGTGTCCGGGCCCTTATACTCCCCAACCGGAAGCTGCAGCCGTTCGGTCTCTTCGGCCGGCTCGTAGTCCTTGTACAGCTCCCGTCGCTTCCGCCTCTGTAACAGTTCGAGGTATTCGGCCACGGCCGCCTCTTTCGATTTCGGCCCTTCCGTTTCTTCCGTCTCCGCTTGCTCCTTCATGACGTCATACACGTCCCAGCTCCCCTGCTTGATCTTCCGCGGTTCCCGCCAGTCTTCTATGTTCCAAATATCCGCCGTACGGTCCGCTTGTATTTTCCCGTCCTCCCGCGGCAAGTCGAAGATGAGCGGGCCCCCCTCTTTCCCCGGATCCCGGATCTTTAAATCTTGTTCGTCGAACCCCCGCGCCTCGAACCGCCACGCCTCCTCCATCTCCTCCGTCCAGTCATCCTCGTCCCCGAACACGCTGTCCACGAACTTTTCCCGCCCGCTCGTGGTCGCCGCGCCGTTGCTCGTCTCGCGTTCCTTCTCGACGACCGCGTCCGCCTTCTTGTTCCGGCTGATGCGGAGCGCCTCCCGCGTGACGTTGAACTCCTTCCTCACCCAATTGACAAACCCCGTGTCATCGACCCTGGCCCCGTTCACACCACCGCCCCTAGCCCCGTTCACACCGCTCCGCCTGTTCACACCAGGGCCCCCATTCACACCACCGGTTCCACCACCGCCGCCGGCCCCATTTACACCACTGTTCGCATTCGCACCGCTGTCCCTGTTCACACCACCACCACTGCTAGAGCTGCTGGCCCCATTCACACTGCCGGGCCCGTTCACATCGCCGCCTGCTGATGCTCCCGGTCCCATTGGACTGCCTGCTTCTGCAGACACCGTCCGCTTTCCAACGCGACCACTCCTCCCATCGCTTGCACCAACGCTGCTGATGCGAATGTTGCTGCCCTTTCTTAGTGCAAGGGCCCCCCCCGTCAAGAAGTCGGGTGCCTGGGAGACGAGGAGAGTGCTTCGGCCATGCCATGTGCTTGGACACCTCCTGGCAGCATTGCGTAAGGCGCTATGACTGAATTGACCAATGGGATTAAGATGATGGCTAGAAAAACTTTGTGACGGAGCTCCTACCAGCTCGCACCGGCTGTGCAACATGGTGCACTGGTCTTGGATGCTGAAACGGTTGCTGAAACGGATAGCCGCTAAAGCCGTCATTTTGAGCAGGCCAAAAAGTGCGCCCAATGATACTGTTCTCAAAAGACATTTAACAGCAAACAGTGCATACCTGCCGCCCAATTGTGGGGCAAAGAACGCTCTAGAGATGCTTCCTGATTCAATGTCTAGGTTGCTACCATCAGAGAATGGCGACAGTTAAAAGCGCATGGGCGGAGTCCATGCAACGCACCAGTACTCCTCGCATACTTTGTCAGAGCTCTGTGCATCCTCACTCTGTGCTCAGCGTTAATTTGGCATCCGATCTCTCTGGTAATGGTCAAACCCTAATCTTGATAAGTGCAAGAAACACTACTCGACCATTACCGTTTGCTGCATGGTGTTCCACGCAGGGACAGCATTCCTCTGACTGAGTCGATCTCGTCTCTTTGAACAGCGTTTCGTAGGTCGCGCTGGTGCACAGCTTGCAAGGGCGTCTCTAAAACTTAAAGTTGTTTCGCGCCTCATTCTTTCAGGAAAGCACGCTCCAGCTGCTCTTCCAAGGTGTCATGCCGGGACGTCAGGGTCAAGCAGCCAACGTACATTTAGGAAGGCGTCTGACAGCGTCCAGTTTGCAGGAATTGACCACTTCTTCCGACAGCGATTCACCGGCTGTTGTTGAGCTTTTCCTCCCGCAGAATCGGACTCTGTCACTTGGATTGGAGGGTTTGCATCGGAGCTCTGTTCCTGGGTCTGAGGAGCACCGTGAGTTGCGCCAGGTCGTTACCGAGCGTACTGTAATAGTTGGAACCACCCAGCACCACATTGGGGACCAGCAGTCACCTTTTGCAACTGCTTCACAACCGCATTCCTCGCCGCATCAATCGTCCTTACTCCCAGCTCAAAAGACTGAAACACCACCTCTTCCTAACACCCACTCCTGCCATAAGACCACTTCGCAGCCTAGCTTTCGAGCAACACCGTTATCGCCTATGCTCGCCCTCCATCGCTGCCGGCTCTTTGACTGGTCTCCTACGCCGGTAGTAGCCCTTACTCCGAGCCCTGATGGAGCATACGTGGCTGCGGCGAGAGAAAGCGGGGACATTGAGATTTGGAGGGCGGCAGCCGGGGCCCTTGGGTGGCAGTGCGAACTGGTACGCTCCCGATATATGCATTTGCTCAACATCTGAGGTTTTCTAAGTTGTTCTTTTGCAAGTTGCTACATCTTTGTGCAGGGCATGGAAGGTGCACTTTGCTAACCTGGCGCTGATGTGGACAAGCCAGATTGCAATAAGTTTTAGATTTTCTCCCTTTCAACCTTGAGGATCTGTTCAAAAGTTCTCAACTTTGAGTTTCCTGTTTGAGGAAGTCGTGTTGCAGCTTGTGCATTTCAGATGTCAGCACGCATCACCTTTGAGTGTGCTTACACCACCGCAGTCTATCAGGGAACAAAATGCATTGATTGCTTCGCTCATGTGCAATCCTCTGAGGAGCGTTCAAAAGAAGGTTCCTTAATTCGGTCAAATGGTGGTTTGTGCTGCAGACCATTCCAGGGGTGAATGGGGCCAGCATCACTTCGCTAGCGTGGTTGAGGGACAATGGTGGCCATACAAGGGGCCGCCTGTTCTCGGCGGGACTGCACGGGAGGATCACAGAATGGGACCTCAGCACATTGAAGCAAAAGGTGCGCTTTTGCATGTTGCTTGCGCTTTTCCCTGCGACCGCAATACTCCGAAGAAGAATGCGGGAGAAAGCAGGTCTTGGAAGAAAAACATTGGCTTCTGGATGCAGTTTTGGAACCAGGTATGTTGTGGTTCATGATCGATTGCTTTTTCCAGCTGGCAGATAGATTTGCAGCCACCTACAATGCTGCTTGGATGCCAACCACACTGTAAGCTTGGTGCTGTGTTTCCTGCCACCAATCCTGGTGGAGTGGGTGGTTGGGCTTTTGGGCAGCTGCAGGTCAAGACTGGCTCCCAAAGTGGACACATGTGGTGTACACCACTGCACCACCCTTTCAATCCCGGCAGCTTTCTTAATGTCAAATTTAGAGAGCAAAACAGGTCGGAGATTGATATAGAACCTACCATCAACATTGACCATCTTCATCCTGTGCTTGCTTGAAGGCAGGAGACCTTGAGTGGTGCTTACAATACCTCCGCAAACGGTCAGGAGATTGTTGCAAGAGAAAGCAGCTATTGATCAGTGTCAATGTAAGAGTCCTTGAAGCAAAAGAGCTTTGCACTGTCAATACATGAATCTATCTGTGACTTCCTGACAGGCAACACTGGACTCATACGGAGGCCCTGTCTGGGCCCTTGCCGTCGAGCCGGCTGCCGACTCCCCAGCATCCCCCAACCAACCCCCCAAAAACAGGGCCTCCTTGAAGACCAAGCCTTGGGACGCTTCCGACGAGAGCGACAGTGAAAGTGAGGAGGAGGATGATGACGACCTCAGCGAAGGGGCCCCTGAGAGGCAGCCCCAGAGAGTGGCTGTGGCGTGTGACGATGGGAGCGCCAGGCTGTTTGCGGTGGATGATGTCAGCGGGGAGTTGCAATATGCGAAGGCAATGCCGCGGGTAGAAGGTGAGGGGGTGCGATTTACGAAGTGGGGGCTTTGTTCGCATGTGCGCACGACAGAAAGGAGGCGGCGCTTTGGTGTGCTTTGTGCCTCACAAGTTGTGGGGTGTGCTTTGTGCTTCACAAGTTGTGGGATGTCTTTCAGAAAAGAAGGTATGTTGGACAGTTTGGGGACAAGGCGAGAAAAATTTAACCTGGGGAGAGGAGAGTTTCTGTTTGAAGACATCGGGCGTAGCTCTTCATCCTTTGTGCCGCTTCTTGTGTTATTGGCACCGGGAAGACAACGCAGCACATCCGTTTGCTCCGTCGGCTTCTGGTTCCGAGTTGGTTTCAACGGTCTGATACCTGTCTTCTGACTTGCTACTTGGTGGTGATTGCAGCTCAAATCACAGGGAAGCATCCAATAAGAGATAGTCTTCGCGCTGCCTATCAAAAGTCAGCACGAAGACACACGGAGCTAAAGTTAGTCGTCCAAATTGCTGTTCCGACATTTCCCCTTGTTCCCTTCATTGCAGGCAGGATTTTGTCAGTTGCATGGGGGCAGCGCGCTGGACAGCTTTTTTCAGGGGGGTCTGATGGGTGTATTCGCGCTTGGGATGTGGCCACCTCACGCGAGCTGGTTCGAATAACGGCGGGAATTGGGGGCCAGAAGAAACAGGATGAGCTGTGTGTGTGGGCCCTTCTATCTCTGAGGTGAGCACGAACAAAGTTCACAAAAGCCAGTGGTCGAACTTTAGCAGAAGTAGGTTGTGATGAGTTGCATCTGCACTGATTGCATGCATGTGGTGAGATGACGAATGGTTTGAGTTGTAGAGGCGTGATGGATGTCAAGAGGGAAGGAATGTTGTTCTGGCACATCAAACCTAGCGAATGTGGGCGGAAAGGCGCATTTGAACCGTGTGTCTTAGGTTGCATCCCGCAATCGTGATGTCAGTAGAGTTATCAGTAGACTGTTGCATTCCTCTCGTGAAATGAGTATCTCTCTGTAACTCCGAGTCTGAAGGTGCTCTTGCAGTTGTTGATTTCGAAAATAGCAAGAGCACGTGACATAAGCTGACATAAGCTTTGAGTGCTCCGACTTTCTGAAGTTCGGTCGGAAGAAATGGATGGTGGAACAGATCGATGGTTTAGGAAAACACGAAGGGTCTGGGAAGAGCGACTTTTGATATATAGAAATCAGAAGAGAGAGACTCGCAAACCACAAGTCAATGAACACCAGGTTGAAACTGCCCTGCCAACCACCTCGCTTCCAAGCTCAAGTTACCAGACCTGGCAATAATTTTGAAAATCCTCTGATTTTTCTTTCAACCAGGGATGGAACCCTGGTCAGCGGAGACAGCAGCGGCTCGACTCAGTTCTGGGATGGAGAAGTGGGGACGCTCCTGCAGGCGCAGAAGCGCAACCAGGGGGACGTCTTGGCCCTGGCTTCACCCCCCCAGCAAGACGTGGTGTTTGCTGCGGGGATCGACGGGCAGATTACAATGTATCAGAGAGCAAGCGAGGCTGTCGTCACTGGGAAAGTCGAAACCACAGGTACGAGTTACACTGAATGCTGGAGTCCAATTGTCAGCTTAAGCAGAAAGAAAGGTAGACTTTGTGTCTACCTGGCATGCTACTTGGCAACAGTTGTCTGAGCTTCCTTCAGAGTGCTTATCTTTGCCTTTTTGCCTCTGCAAAGTGGAGGTGGTCTTGCAGAGACTTGTGCGCTTGCTAGATTGGGGTCGATAGTAGTGGTGTTTTCCTTGGACAACAAATCACATCTGCGTAAAAAGAAGACTGCCGCAGCAACTCCCTGCCAAATAAATTTCTTCCACCGATCCCGTCGGTTCGGTCCTCCGATTAGGCCCCATTCCTTTTTAACAGGTCGGACGCCCGTCGGTGCTTCTGCGGGCGAGCGGTGGGTCCATGTGGGGAGCCGCCGCTCTCATACACACGATGTGCGGGCACTCACAATCGCACAGCCCCGGCCTCTGTCAGAAGATGCCGAAGCTTCCGGCACTCAACACAGGTAACGGTCTTCAGTTGCAACTGTAGGACGCTAAAAACCGTGCTCTTCGTAGTCTGTCCTCCTCTGGGGTCGGCTCTGGTCAAGACCTCAATATACCAGAAAGACAAGACCTCAATGTTTTGGAAGGTCGAGCAGAGACGTTTCTTTGTTATCAGGTGCATTACTTCTTCGATACTGCCTTTCCTGTTTTTGCGACGTTGAAAAGGAGTACTAGGAGACAACGTGAGGTCCTGTCTGCTTGTTCGAAACAGCCCTTGGTAAAGATTGCAACTCTCCTGATATCTTTCTCAATCTCACCGTTCTTGTCTCCACCTCAGGAAGCGAAAGAAGGGCCGTCTGACTGGGGGCGACTCCCTCTCCCTCGCGCTCGGCTCTCCGATGCTCGTTTCGGGGGGCAATGACGCTCTGCTCTTCACATACCCCGCCACCTTCTTCATGGCGTTCCACCCGTTCTGCTTCTCCCCCCTCCCGCAAGCGCCGCAATTCCATCTCACACCACCACAGGAAAATGCCGGATCCGGGGGATCCCTCTTGCTAAGTCAGCATGCCACGTGGTTAGACGTCTGGCAGCTCGATGCGGGCGAAAGGGCGGCCTCGGCCAGCGGCGCTCGGCTCGAAAACGGGGACGCTGACGAGGCGAGAGAGATCGCTGACGTCAGCCATGGGAGCGACGACGTCGGCAAGGAGAAAAGCGAGGGGAATGGCGGAAAGGAGGGTCGGAAAGCGAAGAGGAGGAAACTAGAGGGGTGGGCAGAAGCCGCCTGGACTGGTCCAGGGGCTTCGTTTACGGGCGCTAGGGGCGAGGCAACAGTGAAGAACCTAACACGCTTTGGGGGGGCAGAAGCAGTAGCCGCAGCACCCCTCCAGGAAGGCAAGCCCCCGGCTTTGATAGCCCGAATCAAAAAGAGCGGGGGCGAGCACATATCATGCGCTGCAATTGCGCCAGATGGGAGCCACGTGGCGTGCTCGGATTCGTCGAGCGTGCGGCTGTTTGAGCTGGGAAAGGGGGACGGCGCTGGGGTAAAAGTTACGCGGGTAAAACTGCTGGAAAGCGTTCCGGCCGCGCAGCAGGTGGTGTTTTCGGGAGATTCGAAAAGATTGATCATAGCAGCACGAACGGGCGAGCTTATGGTGAGTGACTTTGCTACCTTACGACTTGGTTGCATTTTATGTGAGCCCTCGTTGAGCGTTGTGTGTGATCATTCTGCATTTTTTGCAAGTTTGGAAGGAGAATCGCATCTCCTTCTCGGTTTGGACAACCAAGGCTGTCGACCTGGATCAAGTTTGTTGCTGTTGCCTCGAGCGGGCTCCTGTTTGGTCACGATGTCGCTGGTCAAAGGTGCGGGTGCGACTAGCAGCTGTCTTAATCCTTCTTCGAAAATGGTTTAAGTACCTTAAGTCGGTCTTAGGGATCAGGCTTCAAGACCCGGTCTTTTCCCTGTCGTGGACGGCGTTCCTTTTCAAGCAAAAGATGCACCCAAGAGGTTGTTTCTATTAGCGTCTGATTGCTGATCAGATGCTTCTGCACCCGCAGGTCTACGACTGGGCGACTGAGACTGTAGAGTCGGTTCGCCTCTCTTCGAAAGCAGACCAGCGGGGGGTGACCGATTCTCATTCTCCAGTCATTCTTATGGCGGCCTGTCCCGGAGGCAAGTGGCTGGCGGTCGCAGATAGCGCAAGCCAAGTCCGGGTCTACAACCTTCACCGGCTAAAGTGAGTCCGTTCGAGTTTTCTTCGTGGCTGCCTTCGATTTTTATCTTCGGGTTTTGATGAAGACGCGCGACTTCCGCGCCCGCTGCCTGTTGATCATTAGACGGCTCCCTTATGATTCTTCGACGGCTCGCTTTCGATTACGCCTCTACGGGCCTTGGTGGATCAAACAGCGATCGTATTGTGCGCCAAAGAAGATGCTGTCTGCGGGAGACGAACGGCGAAGTGCTCGTGTTAAGCGAGGCATCTGGGTTGCCTGATTCTCTGTTCGGTGCAACAGCCATATATAATGGGGCAGATTGAAGTTCAGGACGTCTCTGAACCGAATATTTGACCTGCTTTACCTTTCTCCTCGCTTCAGACTACTCCAGCTGCTTGTTTGGAAGTGAGAAATCAGAGTTTTTTGGGGTTTCAATTTCAAGTTGCCCATTTGAAACTTTTTGGGGCTCAGTGTTAGAGTGATCGTAGGATCATGCTCGGGGCAGGTGATGACTCCATTTGGTCTCGTTCGTCTGATTGGCTTGCGCCTTGATGACAAGTCTACATATCACCACCCATCGTCTGATGCCCCGAGCCAGACTGCCCTTCTATTGTAACATCTTTCTGTTGGTTAACCCCTCGCCATGTTTAAAGGTGTTGTCAGCTTTCATTTGCAATAAGCCTTCTGGGGCGTTCGCGTATGTTGGCACGTCAGCCTTCAGACCTTACCAAAACTTCATTGTTCTGGCGGTTTTGGAACACCTTCTGATGCCTGCTCTGTCTAACGTGAAATGGTCCAGAGATTGTGATGCCATGGTGTCTCGCTACTGCCTCCCAGTCCTTTTTCCTACGCGGTCTGTCTTTGATAGGCCCTCATGTGTCCCGCACGGTGCAGAATTGTCTCATATCTGCTGCTGTTGACTGCGCTTGCTCTGTTTGTCAAGCTTTCATCGTTGAGCATCTTAACGACAG
This sequence comes from Klebsormidium nitens, assembly GCA_000708835.1. NCBI lineage: Eukaryota > Viridiplantae > Streptophyta > Klebsormidiophyceae > Klebsormidiales > Klebsormidiaceae > Klebsormidium > Klebsormidium nitens. The sequence goes on from DF237500.1 coordinate 51,125, forward strand.
GTTTTCCTGTTCTGAAATTAGGAACCTCCTGACGCAACTCCGGTCTGATGATGATCCTCTCAGCTGCGAGAGCTGTACGGCTCGTGGGCAAGCAAAACCGATTTCTAAAATCACCAAAAACTTTGATCCTGAAGACCGGAGTACTAGTCTGCACAGTCTGCTCGACACGGCTCTCTGCGTTACAACAAAAGAGTTTGTGGATCGGTCTCTGTATTTGAGCACCTTACTGCGGTGGGATTATCCCCAAAGCGACTGATGTGCGGTTCGCTGAACTTCCGTGTACCTGTAAACCTACTTTCTCCTAGCTCTGGCGGGTCACCGAGAGTCGGCTTCTGTCACAACATGACAAGGTCCCCTCAGCCCTTCGGTCGGCTACCGATTTTGAGCATCTAGTGCCTTTCCCGCCTTGCCGGAGGCTCACTTTCGTTCTTTCAAAAAGCTCCTCCGCTTCTTTTATGTCACACCGTTCGCTCGTTTCGTGGACTCTCCTGGACGCTTGCCGTCCGTCGACCGTTTAACGCCAAAATTGCGCAAACGCATACTAGACCCTTGGATACCCTGTCCATCCCTTCGCGAATCCCCCTTTAACCCTCTCCACTTTGCCCGAATTCTCTAAGCGTTACGGCTCCTCCCCAACCCCCACTCTCATTTTCCGCTTTCCGACAAGGCTTTGAAAGTTCCCCCGCACCCTTGTGACTTTTCCGACCACTCTTTACCCCCCCCATTGTGGCAGACCCCACTGGACGCGGCTGCTCTTCGACTTTTCCCGACCCCTTTGCGTATGTTTGCCCGACCCCTTTCCTAACCTCCTTTCTTACTTTCACGCCCACCCCCTGGTGGTCTTACTTTCAAGCCCACCCCCTTGTGGCCTTACCCTTGGTGGTATTCCCCAACTACTAGTCTAATACCCCAACCCTATTTGCAGACTCCACTGGACGCTCCCGTCCCTCGACGGCTTTCTCCCGACCGCCCTCTCCTTCCACCGAGGACTTCCCAACCACCTTTTCGTCGCGACCGCGGGTAACCGGCTACACGCCGTGGACGTGCGGGCCAAGAGCTCGATTGACTGGGCCCGGCTAGGGGCGCCTTCGCTTCAGCAGCTGCTCGAGTTCCCGGGGGGAATCACCGGGCTGTCTGCCGATCCGGCGGGGGAGTCATTGGGGCTGGTGGCTTACGGACCGAAGTGAGTGTCGTTTCCAGAGGTGAAGAGGTTTTGTTTGCAAAGAAACGGAAGCAATATGAAGGGACTGAGTCTAGTTTGATGTAATCGAGAATAAAAGACGATAGAGGAGTGGAGCTCAAGGCAATTGTAGGATAGTTGCCTCGTTTGGAGTCTCTCTGTTGATGCTGGTTAATCTGCTTTCGGGAGGTTGCACAGCTACTTTTTTCTGCGTCATGGGCTGTTTGCTGTAAGGGTTGCTGTATTCTTCGAGTTTTCTCTGCGCTTCTGAAGTGGACCCATATTAGTTGGGACGGTGACACCGACCTGTAAGGATGCATTAGAACTCGAGAAGCAAGTGACAACTTTCGGGGGCAGGGGGCGGGCTTTGAGCATTTTCTGAGAGCACACTCCGTCGTTCCATGAGCCTTGTTACCGACAACGGCGTATATCTCCACTGAGCGTCCCACGATTTGTTCAATCATTCAAAGACGGCACCGCTTCACAATGCTCGCGTACAATTGCTTACGCACGGTTGCTAACTGGTTGCAGGGCCCTTAGCTACATCAACCTCACGCCCACTCCGCCCCCGGAAGAAAACACGGTCCCGGAGGGGCCACCCACTACCAAAACGAAGAAGAGCAAACGAAAAGAAAAAGGCACCAGCGTGAGCGAAAGGGCAAACGGGATTAGCGGCGATCGAAGTAAGAAAGAAGCGGGGGCTAGCAAACCTAGGATTGTGCCAATGAGGGATCCGTGTCTGTTTGTGGGCCACCTGGGGCCTAACTCGCTGTTCGTCGCGGAAAAGCCGTGGGCGGAAGTGGTCAGCGGTTTCCCGCCTCCGCTGTACAGGCACAAGTACGGGACGTAAGACGAGGACAAATCAGCAATTTGTCCTTGGATGCGGACCGCCTTTGGAGTGTCGGTTGATTGGTTTCATCTGGAATTGCGTGCACTTTTCCTCAAGAATCTCAGCCGGAGGTACAAATTCATGCCCTGTCAGGTTTTGTTCTCAGGCTTGCTTGCAAGCAATCCCTCACTCAGCATTTACGCCGCGCACAATGCTCGGGTGTTTGGCCGTTCAAGCGTCTTTCCGCACGTGAACGCTTAAGGATCAAGATTGCAGTGCAGGGCACTCGCAATCATGCCTGCTAGAGAATCATTTCTGCCCTTCTACATCGCAACATGTCGCCATAATCTTCAAGGAAAATCTCGCATAGCTCGAGAGGCATCCGAACATGTGCTTTTTCAATGCCTCAACCACCTCGAGAAATCGAAATCAACAAACATGCACTCTACATCTAGAGTTGTTTGATTGCATGTTGATAGCTCTGGTACCATACCACCTAAACTTAGCTAGCTCCGTCTAGCTACACTCAACATTCGGCAAATTGTTGGACACTTATAAATACTAGCAATTCAACGAGGTCGTGTCTAACCTAGGGTCGACGGTAGTAGTGTAAAGGATGACAACAACAGAGAATGCACAGTGAGAGCAGTGATGCCGCGACTCTGAGATCGAAGCCAATGGCCCGCATGCAGTGCAATCAAGATAGTATACAACGTGTATTTCCAAAAGACCATGAACTTCATGTAATGAGAAGCTCATACGGTCGCATGGTTACATATCATGAAACCATTGTGCCTATAGCCTAGGCGCCAGTATGGGTACCCATCAACCAACTAGAAGGAACTCCGAAGGTTGTTGAAGGTCCAGGCCTATAGAAACAAGGTGATGTGAATATGATAGCCTAGCATGATGATACAATGGCCATGAATATATAGATATTGCGCGCCCCGCATCCATGCATGCAAAGGACTGTGCAACTAAGCTGCTGCCACATCAATGACACATGGAGCACATGTGCATTTGTTAGCTATTAATCATGATAATTGACCATACCAGCTTCGCATTACATGCATAATGATTAGGTATACATACGGTCTGGAGTCTTATGCAACGGAAATGCTCAATGCACGTGCGACGTTGTTGGATGATGTTTTAGAGGTACTTGGGCTTTACGCCTTCATGATGTTCTCTTTCAATCAGGAAGGCAGCAATAAGTACCGTAGATGGTCGAATTGAGCTTGCAGATCTTCAATAGATGCGGCTTGGTACAATTTCACTCATCTTCAATACCGAACACGCAAAAACAAAACTCAACAAGGTCCAATTTACAGTCCGTACTGATGTCTGATATAGGACGTTTTATGCCGGCTGCATTTGCAATCCACATATTTGCGCGCTCTACTCGGCCAGATACTTATACGACCATGTCTCATATACACAAAGTTTGCTGCCTGGCTGTGTCTGACCCTAAGAGTATCTTCTGACTATTCTCTATAACTCCCTTGAATCTCCACTCCCAAAGTCAATCAATCAAATTTGATGTGCTGCTTCCGCTCCTGCATACCAAGGAAATGGCTGATGTTCATATCTGAAAGAGGGCATGCAAGATCATTAGATGCAGCCTGCTTCCTGAGCGTACAGAATGTGAAATATCAGGCACGCTACTATGCGATGAGTGAATACCCCCACCGCAACGATCACTCTCTTACTTCCTGATCCGCAAACTCCAAGATAGACAGAGCCGACTGAAATCTTAGCAACAAATTGCAAAATGCAAATGCTTCTCTGATCATCGGCAGCCAAGCAATCTGCAAAAGTCGATGAACCTGCTTCACACAGAAGTTTCAACTTAAATATGCGCCTACATATCGACCTTCATTCCATAAAAAGAAAGGCTTCTGCAGCTTGCAGATTCAGGTGCTGGACCCATACTTCTGCATTGCATCTGATTGTATACTGGACAGATGACAAGGGCTAAGATCGAACTCTATCTCGATCTATGTGTCCAGCGCTTTGCTGCAACAATACACTTCGGACCTTAATCCGCATTCTGAAAGTAGCAGTGAGGAAAAGTAGGGGAATGTCCTCCACACATGAGATTGGACAATCAAGGTACTTCTGAATTGACGGGCCTTTGGAGAAAAGGGAGAAGCAACCACATTTCACCAAGTCTTCTGCTTCCACCATCAGTCTCGCAAATACAGAACTGTAAGCAGCCCTCAGGACCTCATGTAGCCATTCTTCGGTTGTCAATCATTACAAGTTTCTGTACTGTGATAAGCTATCAAACCACCATTATCGAATACAGTTGGAAAGCCAGTGCGGCTGGCAAGCAAAGCAGCACTGCAAATGTGATTTCCTCAGCTTTGCATTTACATTCAGTGTTGAGTTTCTCTAAGGCACATGAGTGGAGACCTGTCAAATTGAGGAATTCTGCCAACAGTTAAACGTAGAAAATGCCATCCTTTCTCTGAAAAAACAACGGAGATTATAAAAAAGACGTGGCTTCGAAAAGCATCGCACAATTGAGTTACTCACCTAAATTCTGCTGCCTGCTTGAGCCAACTTAACCGCCTCGGCCGTCGCTGTGGAGATCTTCATCACCGCGTCAAATTTCTCATTGAGGTGCCACCAGAAGAAACCCCACCCTATTGGATGCCCCGCTGCAGCAGCATAGCTGACCACGGTACTGCGCTTAACACCGCGGTTGAGCTCCTTCAGGGACTTTCCAACAGGCATCAGCACCTTCTGGTTCGTCTCGCGAACTCTTCTGTACTCCTTGGAAGCCTTGCGAAAGGCTTCTTCTCGTCCCACGCCCTCCTCCATCAAAGCATTCATGCGTTCGGCCGTGTTTGGGACCTCCAAGACTTCCAGATTGTCAATTTCGGGACCGGACGCCACGTCCCACAATGTTTCCATTCTGCGCGATGAAGCAGGTAGAAACTACTGCAATCGGACAAATATGACACGTGCTTCTAGGGAAAACACGACGCTGTATCAAGGAAGGAAAGGCGCAGACCGTCCTACGGGACAAACAAGCTTGTTATGAGATCAGCTTTCGTCTCTCCAAAATGATACAAGATCATAAGAACGATACGATTCATAGATGGTGAGCTGCAGAAGCCTTGAGAAGGGCCACGTACCGGTACCATGGAATTTGAAACAGCGAATTCCCTTGGTGCTTGCATAAAATTCGCAAGCATACACACACACACATACACACATTCACGCAGAAGAATGATGTGAGACACGAGATTAGGCAAGCGTGCTCGTGGTACTACAGAACGCTACGTACACAAGTAGCGGCCCGAGCCCACGGTCACGAATCAAATTAAGGCACAAAGGCCGGGTTCAGAATATGCTAAGCTAAGCAACAGCTAACGGAAATGGTTAGCTAAAACTCTACGATGTGCCAAGCACAACTGCTGACGCCCGTCAGATCGAATGCATCAAAACGAACAAGGTTTGACCGTGGGCGAACAACTAAACTACGGGCCGCTACAACTATCGAAGTATGTATGCACTAACGCACGCCTCTGAGATCTACCCTGCAATTTAGTACGCCCTAATTAAGAATCGGTCTTCTCGCCGCCGCCGGGTGAGCCGTTAAAAACCCTCCGCCGGATCGGGCCGCGGAAGCGGAGCCACGTCATTGGCCGGTAGGGAAAAGGTACTCGAATTGAGGAACCGGCGGCGAGGAGAAGCGACGCGAGGCGGGGTAGATCTCAGGGGCGCGCGCGGGACGACATACTGCAGAAGGAATGAAGAAAACAACAGCAGAACGAGAACGGGCGGGCGGGCGGGGTTTTCGAAGCGGACTTCGAAGCGTTTGGTGTAGCACGAGAAAGCAGAATGAAGAAGAAGAGCAGAAATCTGCTCTTTTATACGTCGCTGCGCGACGTCGCGGCCGCTGCGTGGCGCAAATTGCAAATTTGAAGCGGTTCGCGCCAAGAGAACCGCGATTCTCATCGCGCTGCGCGCGCTGAGAATCTACAATTCTCTTGGTGCTTGCATAAAATTCGCAAGCACACACACACACTGCACATACACACATTCACGCAGAAGAATGATGTGAGACACGAGATTAGGCAAGCGTGCTCGTGGTACTACAGAAGGTCAGAGGCAGGTGGTAGTTAAGCTAACCAAGATTCTAACTCGAAACGCTGGAGCTCAGACAAAGACACACCAGGCTGCAGACCTAAGGCACGAGTAACAGAAAGACGTGCCTGCAGACGTGTCACCACGTAGCCATCTTTCGCACGCTCGGAACGCCAGCCACCATGCTCCTTGAAGAGCCGATCAGGAACGTCCACGTTGGCGGCGCGCGTCGCGCCACCCCGGCGACCAGAATGAGTTGCGTACTTGGCAGGATCGAGGCCGAGCAGAATGGCGGCTTCCTTGAACCACCCGTTCACCGTGGTGTAGCACGGGCGCTACTGCAAACACGCTGGCCAAGGGGAGTGACAGAGATGTTGCGGATAAGGCCGCCCGGCCCAACGTCAGCGTAACCCCCGAAGGGTATCAGAGACTCGGTTAAGCTAACCACGCAGCGGTCTCCTCCCACCCGGGAGACTCCAGGACCCAACGGCCCTCTCGAAATTGATCCGTCTTAGACTTCTCCAGAAAACACTCCATGTGAGTGGGCTCGAAGCGAATCTCCTGCCACTAAACAGTCATCAGATCGGAGAAGCGAAAGAAACCCGTGTAGCACAGGGAGATGGCAGCCAGCTTCATCGCAGAAGAAAGATGATCGGCGCTCGGGGACAGATACCAAATGTCGAACAAGCGGAAGACGTGTGACGCCAGCAGAGGTTTCTTCTGATTCTTGCCCTTCGTAAGCGTCCGCCGAGCAATCTGACGAGCCATCGCGACCATGGGATGCTGAGTGGGGGAAGGGAGACCCGCTAGCGAATGATGGAAGAAAATGGCACCGGAGCACGAAAGAACTGGGCTAGGCGACTTGGCAGTGCGGAGAAGAAACGTCATGTACAGAGCTACCGTAAGCGGAGAAGCTGGGAGGGGAGACACATTCCGAGCCTTGCAGAAAGACTTAACGGCGCTGCCAAGGACCAATGTATGTCGATACTGTGCCCGCTGCGCGAGAGTGGACCGCGCGCGCGCGCCGTTCTGACAGAAGGGCGTTGAGGACAGGATCATCAGCTGGCAGACCCGCATCCTCGAGAGACCAGCCTGCTTGATCGAAAACGTCTGCACAGGAATGAAACGGAAGAAACAATTCAGATCGAGTAAGAGCTGAAGAGCGAAAGAACTCACCGGAGAACGGGATATCGAGGGCAAAAACGTCGCAGAGGGGAAAGCCATGCCCGAAGAAAGCGCCCGCGGAACCACGGCCAGGACGGAGCGTCTCCGGACCCATCGTGTAACGGCACGACTGCGCACCGACTCCCGGCTGCGCGCTGAACTCGCGGCCGCGCATCGTCCGTTATTATACGCTATCGACTTATTGAATCACTACACGCCACGTGTCCAGGTTACTGCTCCACCGAGTGACCGTTCGATAAAGACCCACGTGCACCGCGCGCCTGGGAACCGTCCGATAAGC
>DF237499.1:0-58702 GCA_000708835.1 Klebsormidium nitens
CCTTAATAGCTTGGGGTTGCAAAAAGGAAGAAGAAAACCTCGAAAAAGTTGGACCTCTGCGAATCGAACTCAGGATCAGCCGAGCGTAGGCGAGCACGCTATCCACAGTAACCCACTTGTGACTTGGCCGACTCCCGATTCAGTCTGGGAGATAGGGGTTTTATACCCCGACGCCCACTTTAACTTCAAGTTCAGGTGCCACTTTGTCTCCAATTGGGCCGAGCGCCCACTCCAAACAGATCCCAGCTCCTGCATGCGTTCTTTGTGCTGTTGAGGCATAGGCTTCCTCTGTCAACACTTGCTCAGACAGTTTGAGCTTTACTTTCCGGTTCACATGCTCGGATCAAACAGCAGCGATTAGCTGGATCGCACATCACGGTGAGTCTGGTGGAGGTAATTTCCTTGAAGAGTACTTCACAAGCAGGGGCCCGCAGCAATATCTCTGACATACGGTGGGAGGAAGTGTTTGAGTTGCTTGTAAGCAAATTGGAAAAGGACTGTAAGTACACGGGAGCGTCGAAGGTAAAACTTACCGCCATTATCTCATTCACCAATCTTTCTGAGATGGTAATTCCTGCGCTCATACCAGTTGGTTTACCAAGCGCTTGCACTTTGATTGAGATATACTTAACGCAATGCAGCAGGTCAATGAGAGTTCTGATGGTGGATAGCTTGCTGATGGGGCCCCTGGATACAGGCCTGGGGCCATTACATTTAGGACTGCATCTGTAGATGGAACCCAGCTCGCTATCCAAGAAAGAGTGGAGCATCCAAATCCTGCGCCCCTGATAAGCAATAGGTGCTGCCTTTCTACAGACCCTATTGCCCCCAAGTTTCCCTCCCCTTGGGGTGCACCCATGGTGGAGCCTTCAGGCCCATCGCTGCGCGACAGGTGGATGTGGGAGTTTCTCTTGCAAGACCAAGCGACCCCTTATGCGGCTCTCACAATCCTGGGGGGCGCCCGCTTCCGAGCCCTCGCCCAGGACCCCGCCCTCAACCGCCTCCAGCTGCTGCGCCACCTTCAGGAGCAACTAGACAGGGGGCGCTTCGACCATGACACGCTGGCCGCGCTCGCGGGGTTACAAGCTCTGGCCGCCCGCCTCGAGGGGACCCCCGCCTGGCGCCCCGTCGTTCCGAGCCCCGAGCTCTATGGACGGGTCAAGATCGAGGTTGTGCTCCAGCATTTGCGCAAGGAGACGGCCGATTGGGCGGCGTTCGAGGAGAGCTTAAAGGAGCTGTTTCCTGAGAGCGTGCCCGACACGGAGGAGGAGCAGTGGGGGGGCCTGCAGAAAGCGCAGGAGGAGCTGTGGGCGGTGGCAGCCAAGCTGGCGCCCCCCCTGCAGGAGAAGATCGCAAAGCGGTATCCGCGCGCGCCCCTCGTGGCGGCGCTGCGCGCGTTCCTGGAAGCGGCGTGGGGGGCTGTGGGACCCCCGTATTTGCAGCTGGTGGCTGATGACATCAGCGGGGGCCGGTATAAGTTGGGTGGGGAGGAGGAGGCGGAGGCGCCGCAGGGGCTGGTGGTTACGATGAAAGAGCTGCTGGCGAGCTTCCCAGCCAAGGATGCACGGCGAGGTGGGGCATCCACGATCTGGATTCTTGTCTTGGTCGTTGGCTGATGTGTCAACTTTTATCTGAGCACTCACTGCATTCCCATAGTATCCAAGGGCATGCATGTTTGTGACTAATTCCCCCCCATGCGTTCAGAACCCTAAAACCATTAAATGCCCAGAATGAAATCAGAAAGTGCCCTTCGCTTGCTCCGAATCCTATTTGTGAAGCATAAGATAGATCTGTCCATCTTTTCCTTTGCCACCCATCAAACCCTAAATCTGTCAACTAGAATCGCATCGGACCTCTCTTTCAGCATCTGCTTCAGAACCCTAACTCCTCAATAAGCATCAACCCTTTAGTATATTTGTGCCTACCCCCAAATCATGAAACTTTTAAAATCAATGCCTTGCCCCACCTTTCGGGTGTGTGCGTGTGATTTGTACTCTTCACAATGCCCCCTGCACGTGATCCCTCGTTCTTGCGCTTACCCTAAAACCCTAATTCTGCACTATTACGTTCACACGAGCCAGATTTTTCATGTGCAGCCACATGCCGCCTCCTCTTGCGCTGACAAAATCCAAAACATCCTTCCTCCCCAAAACCCTAAATCCTGATACCTTGCAGCCATGGAGGTGGGCACCATTGGCAGCTCTGGTCTACAGCGCAGCAAGAGGCGCCGCTTTTCGGGCGGCGAGCCCAGCCGGGCCCCAGCAGCAGCGGAGGTTCCGACACCGGTGGAAGTTCCTGTGGCGACGGAAGTGCGCGGGGAAGTTGACGAGGCCATGCCGGACCTGCCCAGCCCCGAGCGAGAGGACGAGCCCCCCAGGTGAGAAGGAACTTCAGCTTTGTCAAGTTGGCACAAGATATGCGTTCAATAGAAAATCTGCTGTTGATGTTGGCTTCCTGACGTGCAGAGCTCAGCTTTGAGCCAGGGCGCTTGTCTTTCCCTCCCTCATGCTCGCTATAAGGGAACCTGGCTACGTCGTGACGCTGAGTATCAACATCCAAACGAAGTCAAGAGTCATTTCTGCAGTGTCATACTGCCAGAAACAAAAGGCAGGCGGGACCCCTCTTCCCCGTTGCTCTGAGAACCGCGCCTTCTTCATTGTGCTGCGGCATCCCTCATGCCCCCCCAACCTCCTTCTCTTAGCAAACCGCTTCTCCTCCCTTCTGTCTGCCCGCAGCTCCCTGCCTGCCCCCGACGCCGCTGCTGTGATCGACGACCTTCGGGAGTCGAGCCAGGCGCTGCGCCAAATGGGCCACGACCCCCTTCCAGCGGTGCTCGCGCAAGCGGGGGGTGCCCGCTCCACTAGAAAGGCCACCCGGGCTGCCACCGCAGCGGCGGCAAAGTCCGACGGTGAGCCAGAGGGGGAGAAAGAAGCAGCGATTCCGGAGGAGGAGGAGGGGGCGGGCGAGGAGCCGAGCCCCGAGACGCTGGCGCAGCGCGCGGCGGAGCGGGGCAAGGCCAAGATGAGCCTGATGGACAGGCAGGAGGGGGCACGCACGCTGGAGGTGAGGGCCGAAAAGGGAGGGCGCAAAAAGACCGCGATTTTTTTGCCTTCTTCTGTTTTGATAAAAGGCTTTCAGTGCCGGATGATACATCAAGAGTCGGCCGAGACCAGGCTACCACCCAGGTAGTCCGCTCGTAGAGTAATCATCGTGTTGATTGTCGGGCCCTGACTTTTGTATGAGACTGATACGTTCTGAATGACAAGAAGCACGGAATGTCCTTTGAGATGCCAGAGTTGAATTGTTCTCAACTTCAAGGTTCTGAAGAGTTGAGCTTCTGAAGTTCTCTGAGATACTTTCCATCGAGCTTCGCGATAAGACCACCCTGACATATACTGCTCATATCGTCGGTTTCTATGTGAAGTGGCACGCCTCACAAGTCGCCCATCTCATTGCAACCTCTCTCTGTGCCCTACGGACCAGACAGGAAGAACCCACAAGGTTGGTTGTAGGTCTGGGTTTTCCTGACGCACCTTCTACGTTCGTCTGAACATTCCTTTATGCTTGTACAAAGACACACCTCTTCTGCAAAGTATCTAAAAGAACCTCAAAAGGAGCCTTTTTCGTTTGCAGTGGACCGAGGAGGAAGACCCCATCGAGTCCACGCCAGAGGCTGGCGCCCGTCCCCCCCGGCTGCCGTCCCCAGGCGCGCGCGAGCCTCCTCCCGACAAGATTCGCAAGAGCGGGGAGGGCGCACCTAAAAGCACCCTCAAGTCGGGCAAGCCGCGGCGGCCCACCAACCCGTGGCGGCCGGCCGAGGAGGAGGCGCTCCTTAAGGGAGTCAGAGAGTGAGCATCGATGCGGAGTTATCAGATGGCGTGACACAGCCTTTGCGTGAAACCGGAGTTTTGTCAGAATCTGGTAGATTACTGTCAAGCAAACACTCATTGCTGACCTTCAGGTTGATACGTCGTTGTTTCTCATCAAAAGCTGAGGCAATCAAACGATATTGAAACGGCGGCCGTACGTGAAAGTAGACAGATTCGTAAGTAAGGGTCGGATGGACAGCAGAAGTGAGAATCGAGGTGGCCACAGTTGGTGGGCGGTCTCCTTGAAACTTCACTACTCATGTCAAAACGCGAGGGATGTCTCCTTGAAATTTTGGTCACCTGCTGCTATTTCTATCGCGCATGATGGAAAAGATGTGATGATAAAGGAAGAAGTTAGCGGTACTTTGATGGGCCATGTGCTGCAGTCGGCTTTCTTCTCTGGGCCTTGAGAAGGATATGGTGCCCGGCCATTATCGGATGAGGTCCTTTATTGCGTTGTACTAACATGGGTGTCTTGTGCAGGTTTGGAGAGGGCAAGTGGAAAAGGATCCTCACCGAATACGCCCATGTGTTTGAACGGCGCACTGGGGTGAGTGCTGCGCACCTAAATTGGAAACGAGAATCCGCAAACATCTGGAAAGCATTCAAGCGGGCTTGCGAACCAATTTTGCAACATGTCGAGAATCAGTCCAAGTACGTGTGGCCCTGTGTTCAGCCGCCCTGATTCTTGCGGAAGAGGATGGCAACTCACCTTTTCTCTCTCCTTGTGCAGGTCGACTTGAAGGACAAGTGGAGAACTCGATCAAAAGACCAAGATTTTCAATGAATTTTAGCCGACCAGCGAAGCAAGGGGTGTCGACAGATATGGTGTCTTCTATAGACGAAAGGTGCTATACACTAACCGGTTCAGGCTATCATAAAGGAACGGAGGAGTTCCCTGGAGATTGATCCGAAGTCTTAAATCTCGAGGAAGTTTGCAGATGCGTTGCGTGTGTGCGGCAAGATGCACATGACAAGATCCTGGGCTCTGTGAAATCGAAGTCCTCTGGGTTCGCCATCAATCCTGAGCTGGCATGCACTGCACTGCACTGCACTGCACCAGAAGATTTAGTCGAGGTGATTCGTGTGGGGCCTTGGCGCCATGCAACTGTCAAGTATATATGTCTTCATATCGCTTTGAATTTCTCCACGCAAAGTTTTCCGACGCGTTAGTGCGCGAGCGGCCATCGCAGGGCGCGCGCTCTGTAAAGCGGCGGTGATGCTAACTTCAAGTCACGGCGGACCGGACTGCTGAAACTTGAAAGCTTGAATTCTAGACCTTTGGATTGAAGATGCCTTGATACTATGGACGGTTGGATAATTTTGAGAGTTATCTCGGATGGGTCCAAATCAATTGTTCCAGCTCTAGTTCAAGCGCCAGCCTCCAGGCCGAGGTTTCTCATGTCCAACATGTATGATGATGTAACTTGTAACGCTTGGCGATCGCGTGACTGACAGCACTGCAGTGCGCACGCCATGCGTTACGTCGCACGGGAGGATGCTGGGACGGATTTTATAGGGGGCACCCAGCTCTGGAAATTGTGCCTCCTTGCTCACTTCTCCGGAAGTCAAGAACGGGCTCAAAGGCGCTTTCTTGCTGCAAGGCGCCCTCCTTGGTGAAAGGCGTGTTGCCTTCCTGTTCGGTTTGAGACTGGGTGCGGCTCCAACGATTGCTGCTGACGCAAGCAAGAGCAGGGGGCTTTGCACGATGGTAACGGTCGCTGTCGTTTGTGCATAAGAGAGCCCTTTGCTCTGATTAGTTTATGTGAGAGGGCTTGCACTACGAGCTGCTGTAGAACGCATTATAGCAGCTATACTAGTAGGCGGCCAGCTTTGATTGGAGCAACATCCTATTGTACAAACCGCAAAGGCTGTAGAGAAGGCATAAGAAGTCATGGAGCAGCGCTTTGAGTACTCGCCGGCAGAAGTGGCACGTGTGCGCACCGTGCAGTTTGGCGTGCTGAGCCCAGATGAGATCGTAAGTATCCTCAGTTTCTATGGGTTTATTTGTTCAGAAGGCGGTTCATGGACATCCGGGGCTGTGCGCATGATTTGCCATTAGCTTGTGATTCTGCGGCCTCTGAATCAGTTCAAGGCGAGGCTAGAGTGGATGAGGTATTGTACCAAAAAGTGTCCCGCAAAGTATTGAAACCAGGGTCGCTCATTGCATGAAAATGCTGACGCTTTGAGCATGGTTGTGAGTATCGTATGGACCTTCAATATTTTGTGTTGTACAGCCAATTTGCAATTGTCTGTTGGAGAGCAGCAAGATGATATGCGTGGGCTTGCTCTGAGCATGCTGATGTACTTTCATACCAGCTATTCGTGGGGCTGTCTGTCTTAACTGGCTGCTCGGCAGACCCCTTATCCTGGGCACCAACTCCGGTCATTGATGATTGCCCACTTTCTCATTCTGCTGGGTCAGAAACACCTTTAGAAAGAAACTCTTAACTCTCAACATTGGCAACCCGACCCCATCCAAAATCAGACCCCTAAAACCCCTTTTTTCACAGCGCCGCATGTCCGTGGCGCTCATTGATTCTGGGGAGACGTATGAGCGCGGGAAGCCCAAGCATGGCGGCATGTCTGACCCGCGCATGGGCACAATTGATCGCACCCTGCGCTGCGAATCGTGCGGGTGCGACAAGGCCGAGTGCCCAGGGCACTTTGGGCACATCGAGCTAGCGAAGCCAATGTTCCACATCGGGTTTCTCAAGACGGTGCTCAAAGTCATGCGCTGCGTGTGCTACAACTGCTCCAGGCTGCTAGCAGACCAGGTGGGGTTTGCGCTTGTCTTTCTTTCCTTTGGGGTTACCGTTTGAATCTTCGTTTTCTTGTGGGGTTTTGTTGGAAAGTTTTGAGGCAAAGTGAGCGGGTTTGCCATAAATTTTCAGCAATTTTTACTTTTCAGTCTGCGGGCTGGGTTGTGGTTCGTGCATGCCTGGAGTCATCCCAGGTTCACGGGTTGTTCCTTTGAAGTTCGTTCATTCTTTGCAGAACCCAACCTTCTGTAATTTGCTCACTGATCGCAGGCTTCGGCCAAACTGTGCCAGCTTTTCTCGCTAGCCCCTCTTTCCCTGCTACCGTTTGAAGACGCCACAGAATTTGTGTTGCTTGCTTTTTGCGCCCCTCTAATGCATCCCTCAGGTTCAGAAGGAACCACCTCTCAGGGTCGGGCCTCCATGCTCACCCTCTGCCATGTCTTTTCTTGCAGTCGGACTTCAAGTTCAGCCAGGTGAAGAAGATCCGCAACCCGCAGCAGCGGCTGCGCAAGATGATGGATCTTTGCAAGAAGAGCATCTGCGAGGGTAGCACCCAGGTAAAGGGCGTCGGGGACGACTTTCCTGAGGAGGACGGGGAACAGAAAGAGCATGCGGGGGGGTGCGGGTCGCTGCAGCCGAGCTTGAAGGTGGAGGGCATGAAGATCGTGGCGGAGTTCAAGCCCCCCAACAAGAAAGATCAGGACGAGGTGCAGCTGCCTGAGGCGGTGGAGCGCAAGCAAATCTGGTATGGGGACAAGGTAAGGGGCCCGGAGAAGCGTCGCTTCCTGTATAGTGGTCCGGATGGAGTTGGGAATTTTGGTGCTAATTTGGTGGGATTCTGACTTTTGTTGCGTAGATTGTGCAGTTGGTTTAGGAAAACAAGGTCGAATCTCTTGAAAGTTGAAACAGGGAGGCTCCTTAATGTAGTTTTAGAAGGCGCTGCCGTGCGCTTGCAAGATTGCTATCAACTGCTTCGATGGATTCGATTGCACCATCAACAGATGGTCTGAGCCACTTTCGACCCTGGCTGTGAAGCGATTCATAGGTTTTCAACCTGACACCATCCTGACTGCATGCATCTCATCCTTCCTTCAGGTCCAGGGCATTCTGAAGCGAATTAGCGACGAGGACTGCCAGCTGTTGGGGTTCAACCCCAAGTACGCACGGCCCGACTGGTTCGTCCTGAGCGTGCTCCCCGTGCCCCCGCCCCCTGTCCGGCCCTCCGTCATGATGTCCAGCAGCGCGCGCAGCGAGGTACGGGCTCGTTGCAAGCTGGCAGTTCTCATCGGAAAACCGAGTTGCTCTATTTCTCTCTTCCCATACAAAGCGTTTGTATCTTGTACGGGGCTTGAAAGGCTCCATTGCTTGGTTTGAGAGTATTATGCTTGCTGAAGGAATGAACACTCGAAAACAGGGATGTGTCCCCTCCACCAGCATGCCGGAGCTTCTAGCTGCGATCCGAGTCAGAGGCATGTGGGATCCGGGACGTTCTTTGGACCTTGAATACAGCTGTCATGGATTCTCTTGCGTATACAAAGTTGCAGGTTAGTTATATTCGTGATTCGGAACATCTACAAGAGCAACGGCCGTTCTGTTGCAGTAGTTCGAAACTTTCCTTACATAACCTGCTGTTGAACTTCCCATCCCCCCTCCCCGCAGGACGACCTGACGCACAAGCTGATCGAGATTGTGCGCGCCAACAACAGCCTGCTGAAGCACGAGCAGAGCGGCGCACCCGCACACATTGTGAACGAATTCGTGCAGCTACTGCAGTTCCACATCGCCACCGTCATGGTCAACGACCTCCCCGGACTGCCCAGGGTGAGGCCCCCTGCTGGCTGGCTTGTTCCTGGCGCCTGTTTTTGCAGTTTGCCATTTTGTGAAATAGCTATTTGCCAGGGTGGCAGAGGTTGGATGTTTATCAACAAAGGACGGGTTGCTATCACGCGTTTGCAGAAAAACCGCCTTGCTTCTTGTAAGTATCTTCCTCATCCTTCTGGCCTTTCTTTCACTTCTTGCAGACGTGGTGTTGTAGCACATCAACACTAGACGGTGTTTAGCTCTCTTACTCAGAGTACTTGAAAGTGAAGCTGTGTGGTTGTCACTGGAGCAAAGGGGTGCTTGCAAGTGAGGCTCGTCATAATCGCTCATGTATTTGTCGTTTTCGTCACAGGCCCTGCAGCGTTCGGGCCGCCCCATCAAGTCGATCAGCCAGCGGCTGAAGGCCAAGGAGGGCCGCGTGCGCGGCAACCTGATGGGCAAGCGTGTCGACTTCTCGGCGCGTACTGTCATCACACCCGACCCCAACATTGGGATTGACATGCTCGGAGTGCCCTGGAGCATTGCGCTCAACATGACGTACCCAGAAACGGTCACGCCGTACAACCGGGAGAGGTAAGGGTTTTCGCAAGGAGAACCGGGTCCTTGCACTCCGCACAATCTGCCAGTCACATCGTGCTTGTTAATGTCAGGGAGCCCTTAGGTAAGTGTCAGGCGAAACTGCTAGAAGCCAACATGAGATGTTTCAGCCGAGGCTGTGGTGTCGTGCAGCACCATTTCGATTCTGCCATTCCCCTCAAAAAGGTAAATACAAGGAACGCTCTAGCATGGACGGGCCGACCAGTTTGATTCCGTGAAACGCCACTGACGAACCACGTGTTGCTCACAGGCTGGCTGAGCTGGTGGAGAACGGCCCTCACCCGCCCCCCGGCAAGACGGGCGCCAAGTTCATCATCCGCGAGGACGGCCACCGGCTGGACCTGCGGTACCTCAAGAAGAGCAGCGACCGCCACCTCGAGCTGGGCTACAAGGTGAGCGGGTCCAACGGTGCCCCTCGCCCCGAATGTTCCGCGTGCGCATGTCTAAAGTGGCGCACTAGAAAAGGCCCTCCTTCGTTAGGTCTCCAAGTGGTGGAACGAAGGCACTCCAAACCAGTTCTTTGTTTTGGCGCTGCTCGTCAAGGTCGACAGTTTTGGTTTTCGAAACGAAGGAGCAGTTCCCGAAGCGTAGGCCATTCTATCTAGTACCCTTAATGCAAGATTCTCGCCCGCTGGTCTCCGGACTGTCTCACACGCCGCTTTCAGTCCCACTTTCCCGCGAGAAAGCTGGTCAACTCCTCACAATCCGAACCCCCGCCCTCCGCTCGCAGGTGGAGCGGCACCTGTGCGACGGCGACGTGGTGCTGTTCAACCGGCAGCCGTCGCTTCACAAGATGTCCATCATGGGCCACCGCATCAAGATCATGAACTACTCCACCTTCCGCCTCAACCTCTCCGTCACCACGCCCTACAACGCCGACTTTGACGGCGACGAGATGAACATGCACGTGCCCCAGACGACGGAGACCAAGGCCGAGATCCAGGAGCTCATGATGGTGCCCAAGTGCATCGTGTCGCCACAGGCGAACCGGCCGGTCATCGGGATCGTGCAGGACACGCTGCTGGGGTGCCGCAAGATCACCAAGCGCGACACCTTCATTGAGAAGGTAGGTGGGGGTGACAAACTTTGGGCGAGTTTCATCTGGCTTGATAGGAGTTCTGTAGGTTGGGCGAGTGTCATCTGGCTTGATAGGAGTTCTGTAGGTATTGTTGGTTGTAGATTTCAGAAGGTTAGTGAAAGATGCCCGAATCAAATCAGTTAGCGTTTTCGAAAGCTGGAAGACATATTCCCGTCATCTCTTTCGCGTTTTTGGACAATTTGAGGCCGACATGTGTCTGCTTGAGGTCGAGATTTTAAGGGTCAAGGAGATTTGGCAAGAGAGTAGGGTGGAATCAGCAGAATGATTTCTCCTAGGTTTGCAGATGGGGGTTTGTTCGCTTTTCATGTGCGTTGGCGAATCTCTCAGGGGAGAGTCCCCCATAAGACGCCAGCAGCCGTTTTGTGACTTCAGGAGATCCTTCTGCCGAGGAGCTGCCTGAAGGCTTTTGCCCCTTCTTCTGCAGGACCTGTTCATGAACATCCTGATGTGGATGGAGCACTGGGACGGCACGGTGCCCATCCCCACCATCCTCAAGCCGCGCCCGCTCTGGACCGGCAAACAGGTGTTCACACTCATCATCCCAGACGTTAACCTGATTCGCTTCTCGGCGTGGCACCCGGACGGCGAAACGGGCGACATCTCAGTGGGCGACACCCAGGTGCGCATCGAGTCGGGGGAGCTGCTGTCGGGCATCCTGTGCAAGAAGACGCTGGGGACGTCGGGGGGGAGCTTGATCCACACCATCTGGTGAGCCCGCTGCTTCGCCTGCTTCATTGCCTGTGCAAGCTTGGTTTTGCTTGAAGCATGTGCGGAACGTGCCTCGGGCGTTCATTTGACGCCGTAGCGTTGTCCGAAGACACTGTTCATCGTGCTTCAAACTCGTCCGAGGTGGAAAAGCCCAACTTTTTCCAACTTGAGTGCAGACGGCCCGTCCTTCTTCCTACTTGTCACTATTGAGGACTGCGGTATCTGAATTTGCATCTGCTCTCTTCGGCGCTCTGTCTCTGTTCCATCGTTAAGATTCAAGGAGCAACGAAAGAATGAAAAGATTGCTCATTGCCCTTAATATCTGCTCCGAGTCAAAATGCACCACCGGTCAACACCAAATTCAAAATGAGTCTTTTTCTTGTTGCAGGGAGGAGCACGGCCCCGACGCGGCGCGCAGCTTTCTGGGGCAGTGCCAGTGGCTGACGAACCACTGGCTGCTGCAGCAGGGGTTCAGTATTGGAATTGGGGACACTATTGCGGACGCAGGGACGATGGAAACGATCAACCGCACGATTGCGGGCGCCAAGGAGGAGGTGAAGAACCTGATCAAGCAGGCGCAGGAGAAGCAGCTGGAGGCGCAGCCGGGGCGTACGCTGCTCGAGTCGTTTGAGAACAGGGTCAACCAGGTGAGGCTGGTGTGGAAAGGTGGTAGTTGATTGTGTGCGAGCAGGCTCGTTTGGTTTGGGCTCATAGGTGCTGATGGTTTCGTAAATTTGCGACGTATCAGGGAGTGGTTAATCTGTACAAGCGACGAGGTTCGAGAGGCTGTTTGTTGAAGCGAGAAGCGTCCTTGAGAGCTCAAAAGCTCTTTCAAGGAACTAAGTCGAGTGTGAGACTGAAGTTGTCTTTGCCTTCTCCCAATCTTATCACGTGAGGTCAGAAGGCTCTTTTTCACTTGTACTTTGCCTCCTGGTTCACAAACGCGAAAGGAAATCCTAAAAGGTGTGCTTAATGAAACCCTTTCTTCTGTTATTTAGGTGCTGAACAAGGCGCGTGACGAGGCTGGTCGCGCAGCGCAGAGCAGCCTGGACGAGGGCAACAACGTTAAGGCCATGGTCACAGCTGGTTCGAAGGGCTCCTTCATCAACATCTCCCAGATGATTGCGTGCGTCGGGCAGCAGAACGTCGAGGGGAAGCGGATTCCGTTTGGGTTCGTGGACCGGACTCTGCCGCACTTCACGAAAGACGATTACGGGCCTGAGAGTCGCGGCTTCGTCGAGAACTCGTACCTGCGGGGGCTGACGCCGCAGGAGTTCTTCTTCCACGCCATGGGAGGGCGCGAGGGGCTGATTGATACTGCGGTGAAGACGTCCGAGACGGGGTACATCCAGAGGAGGCTCGTGAAGGCGATGGAGGACGTCATGGTCAAGTACGATGGGACCATCAGGAACTCGCTGGGTGAGGAAGTCTGTTCAATCATGTCTCGGTTTTGTGGGCAGAGAGGACGATGAGTCTTCGAAGCGTCTGTTTAGAGCCCAAGGAGTGAGTCCACTCGAAAGGGTTGGTCGTCATTCCTCTTTGCTCTCTTTGTAGTTTAACATCGTGTTCTGGGCTTCTTTCTGAAGCTTATTGTCTCAATCAACTTGCTGAGTTCGATTTCAGACAGCGTTTTCCACCTCCAATGCGAGCTTGAGCTCGCAATGACATCTCCGTTGCAAGCATGTCCGCCTGCAACGTTGCTGACGAGATACTTTTGCTCATCCCCCCCAGGTGACGTCATCCAGTTCTTGTACGGCGAGGACGGCATGGACGCTGTGTATGTGGAGAGCCAGACGTTCGACTCGCTGCGGCTGACCAAGAAGCAGTTCGACCAAAAATATAAGTTCGACCTGCAGCACGACGCGCACAAGCTGGACCCGCAGACTGTGGAGGACATCCGCGACCAGGAAGACGTGCAGGTGGGCCAGCAGAAGTGCTTGAGTTGCTTGTCAATCCTATGCTCTTCCGATCTGTAAGGATTAAACTTTTGATGGAGACGTTCTCTAGACGCATGAAACAGCTGGATCGTGTCAGATCACCATAAGCTTGCCGGGTTCAAATTGTGGCACAGACTTCTGCTGCTGGTTCATTTAAGAGTTTAAAATTCCAGATTTAAAAATACAAAAATTTGGGATTGGGAGCCTGTCGTCACTGACCTCGGAGCCTGCCAGTCAGTTTTGAGCTTGCAAATCAGCTGTGATTTGAGAAGACCCAAGCTAAGCTTTGTGATTTGTTTTCTGACCTCCCTTTTTTTTTGATGAGGAAAAAGCGCAGAGTTGTTCCTTCAAGGAAGCACTCCAGCGAATCCGATCCTGGCACTTAGCCTGCATCTTCTTGTGAAGCATTGTCGACTTCAAAGCACCCTCAATTTTTCGTAACTCCCAGCGTCTTGAGCTGGGCTCATCCCGTGTGTGATATTTGCAGCGCGTGCTAGAGGAGGAGCTTCGGCAGCTGGAGGAGGACCGGCGGCTGCTGGGCACGGAGATCATCCCGAGCGGGGACAAGACGTGGCCGCTGCCGTGCAACCTGAAGCGCATGATCTGGAACGCGCAGAAGCTGTTCGTGCAGTCCAAGAACGAGCCCAGCAAGCTCGAGGTGCTCGCCATCAAGGCCGGCGTCGACCGACTCCTGCGCCAGCTCATGGTGAGGATATTGGAAATAAGTTCGGCGTCGCTTCGTTTCTGCTTGTTCGATCCGCTCGTTGCGGGGGCGTGTCTGTTGGACGACAAAGTGTTCGGAGAGCAGCTTTTGGCAGGCGGGGCTCGAGGGGCTCGGCAGTCTGCATCTGCGTCAACTAGTGGTCGGTATTGACTGCTTGAAGTTGCTACTTCCGTCGATCTTGCCGTCGTGATCGAAGTGTCTCTTCATGCAAACATTACGACCTGGGCGTTAGTAGCGTTTTTTTGTAACGAACAGGAGGAGCGTAATGGACAAAAGATCCAATTGTCCGGGACAAGCATAAGTGAAGAGGATTTGAGTGGAGAATCTAAGCTCTTCTCCCCTGCGGCTGAGACACCATTCCCTTTTCCAGGTGGTGGAGGGCGACGACGGCCTGAGCGTGGAGGCGCAGCGCAACTCGACGCTGCTGTTCGGCATCCTGCTGCGCAGCACGCTGTCCACCAAGCGCGTGCTCACCGAGTTCAAGCTCAGCGAGTCCGCCTTCCAGTGGCTGCTCGGGGAGATCAGCTCGCGCTTCGCGCAGTCGCTCGTGGCCCCAGGGGAGATGATTGGCTGCGTCGCGGCACAGTCCATCGGAGAGCCCGCCACCCAGGTTCGTATACGCTTTACCTTGATCGTTTTGTGGTTCATTTGCATCGACTGAATCCCACTGCTTGCTTGCGGCTTGTGGAGGTAATCTGTTTGGTCGCTTATAACGGTTATGCCGGCTCTTGTTGGATGAGTTTAGAGGAGAGATGTGTATTTTTCAGTCCGCATGCGCCCATGGAGATACCCTCAGGACCACATGCTCATCTGAACGCAGCAGATGTCGATTGTTGCAAGGCAGAACATGGCCCGTTCCCCTTTGGTTGTAGCATCTGGTTTTCGTTTCTCGACTTCGCAATTGGAAACTGAAGATGACCTCAAGGAGGTTTGAAACACCCGTCCGCCTCAATAGCTCCCAAGCCTAATGGCACCTCTGCCTTTTCGCCCA
The DNA here is from genome assembly GCA_000708835.1 of Klebsormidium nitens. NCBI lineage: Eukaryota > Viridiplantae > Streptophyta > Klebsormidiophyceae > Klebsormidiales > Klebsormidiaceae > Klebsormidium > Klebsormidium nitens. Next base: position 14,509 of record DF237499.1, read on the forward strand.
GATGACGCTCAACACGTTCCATTACGCCGGCGTGTCCGCCAAGAACGTGACGCTCGGCGTCCCGCGGCTGCGCGAAATCATCAACATCGCGAAGCAGACCAAGACGCCGTCGCTGTCGGTGTACCTGACCCCCGACTTCAACAAGGACCGCGAGCGCGCTAAAGAAGTGCAGGTCGCGCTCGAGTACACCACGCTGCGCAGCGTCACGCAGGCCACCGAGATCCACTACGACCCCGACCCCAACACCACCGTCATCGAGGAGGACCTCGAGTTTGTCACGTGAGTGCTGCGGCGCTTGGTGCGCAGTAGATCTGTGCAGGTTTCTGTACTGCCTGGTGGCTCCCTTGAATTGGACATTCTGGGGCCCTTTGAAATCTTCGATCCTTCGAAGGTTCTGCTCTGCTTGTGAGAATCTGCTGCTGATCCGACATGGTCTATTCGCACCCCCGTTACGGGGTATTGCAACCACATTTCTCCAGGTTTGCTCCCATCGATATTACTAGAGTCAGCAATTGCCTCCAACGACGTTCGCAGTTCCAGAGGACGCTTGAGCCATAGTTGGCGCTAATTCTAGTTAAAGGAAAAAGTTTCAAGAGCTTGCGGCACCACAATCTCAACGTCCGCCACTCCCCGTTCCCGCAGGTCGTACTTCGAGATGCCTGACGAGGCGGACGAGGGGTTCCGGCAGCAGTCGCCGTGGCTGCTGCGCATCGAGCTGAACCGCGAGATGATGGTGGACAAGAAGCTGAGCATGGCCGACGTGGGCCACCGCATCACGCAGGAGTTCGGGGACGACGTCGCCGTCATCTTCTCCGACGACAACGCGGACAAGCTCATCCTGCGGATCAGGCTCATGCAGGTGAGGCTCGGGGTGACAATTTGGTTTCAGCTGGTTGATTCTTGACTGATTCGTTTTTAGGGGGAGGTAGTCGACGTCAGAAACCAATCAAATGATCCGAATGTTCCTTGAACCGGAATTTGTAGTTGATTAATCAAGATGTTTTGGTTGGTTGATTCTAGGCGCAGACAAGTCCGAGAAGGTTATTTTCGGGAATGTTCGGTGCCCTTTGCAAATATGAAAGGTTTTGTTGACAGAACGGCACAGCTGTTTTCCGTCAAGCACACATAACACCCTTTATCCTTCTCGTCCACTGGTAATGCTTCTTCAACACGATTCTTTTGACAGAAGGAGGGGTCTGTATTACGCATACCAAAGACTTTGAACCCTAAACACCCAGGCCGTGCCTGGCAGGTTTCGTAGGTTAAGGACGGCATGGAGATTGTGCTTCGAGACATCCACCGAAACCTCCAGTTTGACTCAGCAGACCCTTGAACCATTTATTACGAAACGTGCAGGACCCTGAGGGCAAGGACGTGGAGGAGGACGGCATGGACGACGACGCATTCCTGCGCAAGGTGGAGAGCGAGATGCTGACGGACATGAAGCTGCGCGGGATCAACGGCATCAAGAAGGTGTTCATCCGCGAGGTCAAGAAGAACGTCTTCGACGACACCGAGGGCTTCAAGCCGCAGACGGAGTGGATGCTCGACACGGAGGGGGTCAACCTGATGGAGGTCATGTGCCACCCGGGGGTGGACCACACGCGCACCTCCAGCAACCACCTCATCGAGGTGAGGCCTCACGGCGTGTGTCTAGGGTTCTGAGGTCTGGAGTCGTGCTTTGGAGACGGTCTTTGTGTGCGTGTGTTGCTTTAAGCTGTTGGGGTAAATCATCTTTAGATTCCCACCCTCACGGGCGCTGTCTGTGGTCTGTTTTGTGGTCTTCGGTCGGATCTCAAGATCTTGAAAGCGTACTTCTGCTCTTTTCGTTGTCAACAGCCGATGTATAGTCGCACTTTTTCGGGTTCATACAAAGCTAAATTCAACCAACGACATCTTATTGAGGTTTATCTTAACCTTGTGCTGATTGTACTGAGTAGCCCCTCCGATTGCACGCTGGCGAGGATCTGACCTGAACCTCCGCGCCGGCTCCCTTTTCCAGATCATCGAGGTGCTGGGCATCGAGGCGGTGCGTGCGGCGCTGCTCAAGGAGCTCCGTGACGTCATCAGCTTCGACGGGAGCTACGTCAACTACCGCCACCTGGCCATCCTTTGTGACGTCATGACGTACCGCGGGCACCTGATGTCCATCACGCGCCACGGCATCAACCGGAACGAGACGGGGCCGCTCATGCGGTGCTCCTTCGAGGAGACGGTCGACATTTTGTTCGATGCCGCAGTGTTTGCGGAGACGGACCACTTGAGGGGAGTGTCGGAAAACATCATGCTGGGGCAACTGGCGCCGCTTGGAACAGGTGGGTTATCGATTGTAGATTGGTCTATTCACGAGCTTTATCAGACACAGCAGCGTAGATGCTTATGATGACGACTCAAGTACTCGCATTCCCGGTCTGATTATGCACCAGACGGTGCAGTGTTGAGTCGAGACCGATGGCGAAAGTTTCAATAAAACAGGTTCCTAATGTCCAGTGGTCCGTCGGAGGCCTTGCCTTATTTTGGGCGCAATCCCAGAAGTTCTCGTGTCTTTGTGTTGTCCCTTGCATACCTTAGGGCATACGTTCCTCCTGCAGGGACAGACTTCTCGAGGTAATTTTGCGCTTGCTGACTTCGGTTGGTTCTTACAGGAAGCCGATTCATCTCTGCGCTGTATGCACCTCGTCCTACCTCATTGCTCCGTTCGTGCTCACTCGCGTCTTCTTCGCCGCAGGTGACTTCGGGCTGCACCTGAACGAAGAGATGCTCAAGAACGCGGTGGAGATCAACATGACCGACACCTACGAGTTCGGCGCCCCGGGCAGCATGACCCCGGGGATGACCCCCGCCCGCTCCCCGGGCAACTTTTACGACCCCACCATGTCTCCGTCCATGCTTCTGAGCCCTGCCGGGGACGCTTCCCCGGGCCCAACCAACCCCATGTTCTCCCCGTACTTGGCCGGCGTCGCCTTTAGCCCGCAGCCCGGTTATAGCCCCGCCTCGCCCGGATATAGCCCCTCATCTCCGGGATATAGCCCCGCTTCTCCTGGATATAGTCCGTCGTCGCCCTCTTACAGCCCCACGTCCCCATCTTATTCCCCAACGTCGCCGGCTTACTCTCCGACGTCGCCGAGCTATTCGCCGACCTCGCCGGCTTATAGCCCCACGTCGCCAAAGTATAGCCCCTCCTCCCCTGCGTATAGCCCAACGTCGCCCAGCTATAGTCCCACTTCGCCGAGCTATAGTCCGGCGTCGCCAGCTTATAGCCCCACGTCCCCCAGCTACAGCCCCACGTCTCCCTCATATAGCCCGACTTCTCCGAGCTACAGCCCAACTTCGCCGAGCTACAGTCCGACGTCGCCCAGCTATAGCCCCACATCGCCGGCGTATAGCCCAACCTCGCCCGCCTACAGCCCAACGTCGCCAGCTTATAGCCCAACGTCACCCTCGTATTCCCCCACGAGCCCTGCTTATAGTCCTACGTCGCCAGCCTACAGGTGAGATTACAAGCTTATTTTGCAGATTTCATCTCTCTTGCTTCTGACACTGTAGTGTAACCAGTCGATAACTTACAGAATGCCGTCCTTTGCTCCTGTAAAAGAGCGTCAGAAGGATGTTCTATTGCCTTATCAATACTGCATCACCACGTGTATCTCTTCGAGACCTTTCGTAAGTCTCTCGAACATCTCCCGTTTTGGCGGTCGGAACTTCTTGTCTCCGACCCAAGCAGGCAGAGCCTTGCTAAGCATCCCGATTGGGCATGTTTCTCCATTATGGCTGAGCAGTCCGTGACTGTTATTTTGACCCGTCTTCTTAAACTCGTTGCAGCCCTGCCTCGCCTGCGTACTCTCCAACGTCCCCTGGTTACTCCCCAACAAGTCCAAGCTACTCGCCTGCTAAGTAAGGCTTCGCACGCTTCCTTCTCTTCGTCCTCCCTTCTTCATCTTGATCACATCTGATGGTTAGTCTCGACGTCGTCGTTAACCTTGATTCAAGCCAAAGCATTGCTATATTTCTGAACCCGCAGGTTGCTACCTGCGCTTTTGGGTTTAGAGGATTCACAACGCTTGCGTTTGATTACCAAGAGGCTTTGCCAGATTGTCGTCCAAGGTCTTTCGCACGGGGTAACGCCATGGGAACAAGTCAAGTAACGCTCATTCTTTCCCTGCAGCAACGATTACTCACCGACCAGTCCGGAGTACAACCCCGGTTCGCCGGACATGTGAGCGGACTAGACCCGCACGCTTCTCTTATCTGAAGAGGACGACTTGTTGTTGGGCAGCAGACACTTCCGAGGCTAAAGCTTTTAGTGCGTCGGTTTGGGGGTTTCTCCTCGAGGATACCGCCTCTTGCCCTTTCCAGCGACTTGCTATCAGAAGCTTGCTCTTTCCCTGCCCCCTTCAAGACAGGGTGGTTTGAGCTGTACGACGAGTGATCAAATACGATGGTTGTTTACTTGTGTTATGAGCGCAGTTTGACGCCGTATATCCGTCCATTGTTTGCAGCAAGTACTCCCCGACGGGCCCTGTACCATATTCGCCCACGCAGGCGGGTTCATACTCGCCGACCCATCCGGATGGAAAGGGACCGTCCGATGGTGCCAAGAAGGAGTAGGGGGTTCTCGAGCAGGCAGCTGTCTGACTCAGCTTTTTTTTTTCCCCAATTTGAGTTGAAGGGGGCGCTACGCGGACAGGAGGGGAAAGTACAAGGTAGACCTAGGCGATCAATGGGCTTGAAAGGGACGTGATCGGTTCTTTGGAAGAGTGTTCGCAGGATGGAGAGGGGGTTTGTCAGCATTGAGATCAGGTCTTAGTCAGGACGGGAAATAGGGCAGCGAAGGCAGCTTGGGGCGGAGGTGTAACAGTACAAAATGGACTTTCAAGATTGTGACGCGGTGACAAAACCTCATCTGAATGCGCCCCAAATCCTAGCACAATGAAAGCCAAGCAGGCCGTCGATGAAAACCTGATTATGGGCCATATGGACGGGGCAGGGACAGGCTTGTTGACCCTGAAGTATTTACCTTTCGAGCGCCATTGGATGTGTAACACAAAGTCATTTCTAGAAGATTATTCGTGTTTGGCCATGTTGCCTGAGCAACTCATTATCAACTCGAGTGGCCTGAGTAGAGGACTATGGATGCAACAACATGCAATCTGCACTGAGGATCGAAGCGTGCAGCACCGTTGAGCACTTCATTCCGGAAATCAACATGTATGGACAGATGTCAGATGCACTGTATGATCGCCATATCGTTCCCACTAGCGCATGCCCAGCCGGGGCCCCCTCCCATAGATTACGAACGCTCGTACGTATAAACTTAGTTCGGCTTAACAATGATTGATGCCCTTTGGTCTTTGGTTTTCACGAATGCAGAATGCAATCTTTCTAGGACAGCCCATGTACGTCGGCCATCAATCCGCATCTAGGTTCCGAACAGGGCTTTGGTCCCATGATCGATGTGGTTTACACACGCCTCTGATCGCATGGCCGGTGCGCGCTCACATGAACCAATGGTGCCAGGTGCGGCCTGAATTGCCTGAACGTACCGGGGCCGCCGTTTGCTTCCGCTCCATGTCGGACTCGCAGCTCAATCCAAAACGTAGGTAACCAGAAGCTTGCTTGCCCTGTCTTCGTCATCGGGCGGCCTTCCTCCATGCTTCCTAGGTCGGAAATCTCCAGATCCAAAATAAGCTGGAGGTAGTGGACTAAGAGACTGAGAGAGATTATTAGGTACGGGCGCATCCTTTTTGATGCTCGAACTGGGTGGGAGTCTGGAGGCTGTTCTTTGAGGCACCGTTCACCAATTCAAGGCCCCTATTAATACACTCCTTAGTAGAAAAACCCCGTGCAGATCAAGCCTTTCCAACGGCGGAAGGGGGGTGACTAACAGATAGACTTGGGGCAAGACATGGGGCTAGCCTTGCTCCTCCTTGTGTGGGAATCTCGAAATTCTCTTCTGCGGCCGCGCTCCGAATAAGGCCGAGCTTTCATCAGTCGCTCGAGTCCAACCCGCCTACCTCTTATATCTCTGCCTTGCAGTTTCTTTCTCTCTAGTTCTGGCCGGCACTACTCTTTACTTAGTTGCTGCTGCCGTGCCCGATTAGTGGGGCATGAATTGCTCTTTCAGTTGCCTCGTTCAAGTCCGCCGTGGCGCGGTAAACGGACGCCAAGAAGAGGTCTCCTGCACATTAGAGCGCGGGTGCTGGGCCGCCAGCTTGCAGAAATTTACCAGACACGTCGCCATGAAGGCCCTCCGTGTTTCTTCTGCTGCTTACGTATCAAGCAAGAGCGTTGACCTGCGTTGCTAGCTAACGCCGAAAGCAGGTTGCCAGCAAGATGATCCATACCCTATGCCGCTGATCGGCTGAAGACTGTACATGAGTACGGTAGTAGTGCTTGTCATTGAATGTTTCGAGCGGGCGACGCCCCGGAGCCGCGCGCGTTCTGGTCACTAGTAAAAACTCGCCAAGACCTCCCCAAAATCCAAAGCGGGCCGGCCGCGCCGGCCGCCTGTCTGATTCCGTGAATATCGAGAGACTCATTCATTTGCCGACTCAACCAACAGCACGCCTCAAGCTGACGAGCCGGGTATGATTCAGCAGTGTCGCAGCGCACAGTTGGATGCCTCCTACTACGTGTCCCTCTGAATGCCCCTTTCCTGGAGGCCCCCTAAGGGCGTCTTTTAATTTCTCTCCGATTCTGCATACTATCCTGGCAACTGTGCAATGATCCTGTGAGATCTTTCACAGTCTCTTTCTGTATTTCTTTTGAGATACATCAATAGTTGCTTTTTTACCCCTCTTCTAGGCATCTCAGCTTGCAAGCTCCATCTCAATCTCCAAAAGTCTTCACGTCTCAAAAAGATCTCGAGACCAGCTTGTGCGTCAAGCTTCCGTAAACCCCAGATTAGAGGCAGAGAAAACAAAACCGTAGCTACGAAGTGTATCCTTCCGAGCGAGTGTCTGAGCGGCCATGGAGAGTCTTCCGGGCGACGTCTTCTTCGTCGTTCTTCACAAGCTGGCGGTGCAGGATCCCCGGTCCCTGCTACGCGTCACGTGCGCCTGCAAAACGTTCCACCGGGAGGCCGAGCACAACCGGGCCATCTGGAAGGACGCCTTTTTTGGCAGAGACTCGAGGTGTGGGGAGCACTGCAAAGACGAGAGCGTCGAAGCGGAAGTCCTAGCTTTGGGTGGGTACAAGCAGCTAGTGAAAGCTCGGTGGGCTGTGCCGCGGTGGATCTTCTATGTACAAAAGCAGGAAGCTAGTATCGTATTCGGGCATGACGGCTCGGCCGTGCGAGACAGCTCAGCCGGGGAGTATCTGCTGAACAAACACCTTCTTGTTCTGAGGGAGAAAGGGCGACTCCTCCTGTGGGGCTTGTTGCTTTAGGAAAGCCCGTTCTCTGTGAAAGAAGTGGGCGACTTCGGCTTCAAGAACGCGTTTCGTGGCAAGGCTCCCGGAAGAGTCGCCTTCACTTTCTATAGTTCTCGGCTCGAGCCGTTCTTTTCTGAGCAACATAAAAGCATCGGTCATCTGAAGATGAAGCTTGCGGGAAGCGGACGCGTGATACAGCGGATGGATCTTGATTTGGAAATCTATAACTTTACGGAAGACGAATTGAAGGTTGGAGGACACGTGTCGTCAAGAGAGACAGGTCGGCTTTGGGTCTGCGATCTTGACTACGATGGCAGAGACAACATCTGGGCATCTATATTTGACGGGAACTTCTATAATGTTAGACTCGGGGGCCTCGACCAGGACAAGGAGCTGACCAACAGTGCGCTGTTGGACCTCCGCTTTGACGAACCACTTTGATAACTTATTAGTTGTATACTGAGACGGTGTTTGAAGAACTTTAGTAAGGAGCATCAGCATTCAGGCTCGCTACCAAAAGCTACGTTGCGCCCTTTGATTAAATGCAATGATTTGACGCGTTTGCATTGCAGTAAAACGCAGAACATTCTAGTGCATGTCAAACTCGCCGCCAGTCCGTTCATTACAGGTGTCCCAGTCATGCAGACTTACATGTGGTCCGTTCAGGCGTCGGCTCTCTGAATTCACAGGGGTATCCTAACGGACACGCCCGAAGACAAGACAGAATTCTGCCACATGCGTGCTAGCTGTGCGAATGCAGGGCAACTCGAGCAAATTTACCTAACCGCATATAGGCTGGCCTGACTTATTCGCGCCGGCCAGGCACGTTCCGAACTTCGATTTGAAGCTCGGTACAGGGATACACCTAAAGAACATGATATGGCAGGGCGCGTCACGCGGCACTGAGCTTGGCAACTGGAAGCTGGCCCGCTGGCAAGCCTGCCAGCTCAAACTAGATGTATAAGTATGGAGCTAATTCTACTCAACGGAGGGCCGCCCGGTGTTCACATGATCGGGCCATGCGCCGAGGCATTGACATACACACGCGGAAGGCTGCACATATGTGCAATCAGCCAGACGACAGTCGAATCAATCAGCATGTGCCACATGCACATATAGGTGCGATGCCTTTTGCAGTGTCAAGATTTGTCAATGTCTTGGCCGTCCGGGCGATATCATGTCATGTTAGTGGGTTGTGACATCCGAGACGTGGCTGTCACTAGCACTCCTATCGACTTGCACGTTGGCCTGCCAACGCTTGTTGTTTCCAAAAGCATTCCTTATTGTTGATGTTATTGTTGAAACGGAACTTCAAGAAAAGAACGACAATGGTTAATTCAAGCCTCCTTGCACGCTTACACTCTACTCCGGCCGTCTCTTGATCAAAATAGAGCCGCATGTTAAGCCGCCGTCAGCTTTATGAGCCTCCGACATGTCTATCGGGTATACCGGAACAGACAGACCTTCATATGGATTGTGGGACGTCCGAAAATAGGCACGGGGGTAGAGAAGAGACCCGTTCACGAGCAAGGCATTCGCAGCTCCTGTCTCACGTATTCGAAGGGCGTGAAGTTCGGGTTGGCCCAGGAGCTTTTTGATCCTCTTGAAGATATCGAGTACTTCTGGGGAGTCCTCGACGGCCAGAGTGTTGGGCCCCACCCACGAAAGGCCTGCAATGTCAAGTGGGGGTTTATGGGCTTTTAGTACCGCCGAAGAAGACCCCTGTTATAATCAAAATTATAAGAGGTTTGCGGGACATGACTTGAACGGCAGGAGGCAAGGGAAAACGAAAAGGTTCACACTAAGGAAGAAACGTATGAATGCTGATCAAGACTTTCGGGGCGTTGAGGACGAGCAAGGCGACGTTGGAAACATGAGCGAAGCGCAGCAAATTGTCTTAAAGGCAAAGAATTTCAGGAGGTCCACGAACCTGATTTCAGATGCAGACCAGAGGGCACAGGCAGTAGCACAACAGGGGTGTCAGGGAAAGCCTTGCGCAGAGCGTCGACTCCTGCCTCGTTCGTGCGACTGCGCAAGTGAGCTAGAAGAATCAGTTTTAGCCGAAACACGGTTCAATTCTTCGCTCGAAGAGCATGCTTTGCTGTAGCCAACCTTCAGCATACTGTTTCAGGCGGCTCCGCTCAGATTTGGCTAGAAATGACGAACAGAAACGAAGAGATAGCAGACGTATTTACCAAGACAACATTGCAGTGCGACAGGAGTGGAGGTTTGTCAAATCACTTTCAAAGACTTTGAGCAAGCTTGATGCAGTGTTCATGTCGAAGGCAGATCGAAGATACATGCTATCGGACGTCAGACCAATCCTACAGACAGCAGTAAGCCACTCGCCTGCTGAGTCCGACAAAGATGTGGGTACGCGTTTGCAGCACGTCCCCGCCATCGATAGTCGCATCGGGTTCAGTGTCAGTGGTCTGGACCCCCAGCTCCTGGAGCTTCTCCCTGACTGCGGTCACCTCGCCCTGGCGGGCGATGTTTCCCTGGCGAGTAAAAGATAGGTGGTCTCTCAAGGAAACCACTTACAGCTGCACGGCATGTCAACCTCAAGGTACATTGATGAAAAGCTGACTATCGTCCAGTGGAGACGCTTGCTGCGGCTTCATAACGAGTGGAGTTAACCTGCTTAGACAGAGTTCTCAGGGGGGCTTTGCTGGCTTTTCGCTTTGATTCCGCCCAAACATTTCGTCCCAGACTTTTGTCCTACTTATTGGGCTTGGTGTTTGAAGGTGAACCTGCAGCAAGAACCTTCTGTGCCACAATAAGACTGCGAGTCCTTGAAGAAGAGAGCATATCTCAACTAGTCTTGCTTGAAAACTGATTGGTGAATCCGGTTCAAACGCAGGAAAGCTGGGTCCCGCCTACATGGCGTTTTTTAGCAGTACCCCTCACCGGTCTTGTGATCAGGGCGCTATTACCCCGAACCACGGCAGTGTCTTCAATGAAACAGCAATCTGGGTATCGGTTGTCTGGGGCTATCTCAACAACTCGAGGAACAAGTCCTGCCAAGGAAGACGGACTTTTTTTCTTTTTTCACATGTCAGCGGGGAGCACAGGGAGATGCAAGAAGGGAATTGTGGTGGAAATGAGAGGACAATTGCAGCTTTTTGAGGCCAAGGAATGCCCTGATGTGGGGCGCATCTCTTATTTCATAAGAATGTTCTGCTATTGCAATTGTTAAGATTATCACAAGAAGGGGGAAAGAGATCTCACTCTTAAGCTGCTCAACATATGCGGCATGTTGCTGTTTGGCCTTTGCAACATCGATCGCCTCTGGCTTTTCATGGAGCGTCAGCGCCTCTGAAAAGGAGTCGGGAACCCCTCTAACTAGAGCGATTGCATCAGGGACATCCATTTGAGAATGTGTTGAGAACGTTCTCCTTGTCTGGTCACTTGCGTCCCACAAAGTGAGGGAGAGTAGCGAGCTGTGGTAGCTAGCTTGAGTATGCCCCTTGCGTAGACCGCACCTTGTTTGCACAACATTGCGCAGGCCCAGGAGGGCCCAGCGATTAAGGGGTGACATCAGTCAAGCAGTTTCTACCATCACCTCACCATGTTTCGCCTGCCGTGCTGAGAAGCAGGTTTCTCATTGCAAAGAACAGGTTCAGCAATTGAACGAGCTTGGCTTAAACCTCTCGCTGAGCTGCCTTCTCCTCACGCTCTGCACAGACGGGTCCCTTATGTATACCCACATTCTCCCCCTCCCCAAATGCTCCCTTTCCCCCTTGTCCAGAGCGCCTGGAAAGCTGATATGAGCGACTGTAAAACCCTAATCGGTAAAACCCAATCTGCACAGTATGCCTCAACGTGCAAACTGAGCTTCTCAACTTTGAAACCAGATGATGGAGCTGGCGCGCTTCACTTCAATCAAAGACACTACTTAATAGTATTGGTGATGGCGGCTGCACCGGATCTCTCCGTGGAGGAACTGAACGGCGATGCGGAGGTGGCGAACCCTGAGAAAAAGCTTCCGGAACCGATATTGTTTGGTGCTCAAGAAAGTCTTGAGAAGTCAGCGGTGCAATTGGAGCAAGAAAAGCACCAAGCAAGGTACAAGAGCTCTGACCAATGTCTTTGAGCCGCTTCGATGAATGATGAGAGGAAATAATGATGTTTTTGGAGATGGCTTGAAATAAGGCAAGGAAAGCTTTTAGGACAGCATCAGGATTTCATGCTGAGTTTGGAATGCATCGCTTCTGTATGGTCGTATATCTTGGTGGTGGAGAGATTGACGCACTAAGGATATGTGATAATTCAATGCAGTCCATAAGAAGATGTACTCGGCTTTATTGAAACTACCACCAGTGCATCGCTCAGAACATCAACTGCCATTGTTTCTGGGAGAGAGCGATCAATGCAAGGCCTGCCATTGACATCAACCGACATGTGCAGGGCCCGCAAATTCGGAGTTGAGTATGTCGAGCCCAGGAAAGATCTCCTCCTTTCTCGAGCCGAGCTACGAACCCAGATCGCCAGGGAGCGCGCTGGAGATCGCAAAGGTTTTGCCGTGGGTATTGACCTCTTCTCAGAGGTATGCTCCATGTCTGGTTCCTTGATCTGGACTGTCTGCTTTTTGGTCACTGCTGGTGGTGCTTTCTTGGTGCTTACCAGGATAAGAAGATTTAGTCCTCGACCACAAACTTTGTACGCCTACTTCGCATGTCAGGCGGGGGTTTTGTTGGCGGCTGGCATCCTTTGTTGTATGTTAGCGTTGGGGCTATGTGCAGGTCGCCGTTCTACTTCCATCAGTAGGCTGATGCAGTTGCGCCCATCATCCACGATTTTGTTGAGCGCAGACTTCAGGCTTGATAACCAAGGAGTCTGAGACTTCAGGCCCAAAACACTAGAAAAACACAGAAATATTTTCTATCATTGGCAGGAGGAGAAGGCCAAGAAGGAGCGCCGTGCGCAGCGGTATGGCCTGGCGACTGCCGCCAAGGACGAGACGGATGAGGAGCGGAAGCGGCGGCTACGGGCGGAGAGGTTTGGTGCGGTGGAGCCAGAACCTGCAGTTGAGGGCGCAACCATGGACGTAGGTGAGGCCGGGCTGCGAGTTGAAAGGCAGTGGAAGCCTGGAAAGATCTGTTCCTGGCAAGATGCACTTTATAGTCGTAAACCTGACCGGACTAGCGGTTTTACCCAAGTGCGACGCCTCTTCTCCCCACGACCAAAGCAGCTGTTTGGTGGGGCTGTCTGAGAAGCATCAAAGATGAGGTTATAACGGGCAGAACTGAGTTTAAGGATGCAACCGACATTCAGAAAGCTGATTGTTTCAGCCGTTGTTGACAGGCTCCCACTGAGATCTTCTTGGAGTAACATCAGCATCTTTAGTAGGAGGGCATCAAAGTATCGATCGAAGGTTGTTTGAAAGTCATCGCGGCTTCGTCAAGAAGCCTTCTCATCATATGTTGCCCCTGTATCCCGCAGATGCATTGGAGGTCCGACGGGATGCGCCTGACACCGCCTCCCTTCGGCTAGACACGATCTATGTGTACGGCACCGATACACTGTCCACTAAGGACGTGTTGCGCTACTTCACGGGGTATGGACCCAGCTTTGTGGAGTGGATCAACGACTCCTCATGTAAGCCCGGTCAATAATGGCCTTCGAAGAGGATACCTCCGAAAGCGACATGCCTCATCGAAGCTGTCAATACTTGTCGTACTTTCGATGATACTTGTAGATTTCGAGTACTGAACCTCCTCTTTGTTTCGGTAGCCAGGCGACCAGATTGTTGACTTCGTTGCACCTTAAAAAACCAGACTGCCTGTCATTCATGGTCTGATCAATGTCAAAACAGGTCTTCTTAAGTTGACCGTCTATAATCGGGCTCACAACCATAGAATTTCACAAATTTGCTCAGACCTTGCTTCCGCTCCGCACGCCACTATCAGCTCGAACACCTACTTGATCTCTGAGCTTACTTTGTTCGGCAAGGCAACTGTTGTTTATCGTGAGAAAAGATTACGATTGGCAACCACCCTCGCTGAGTGGCACTGGTTTGATACCTTGCTCGACGGAGACAGCTGATTAGCACCCATTGGCACTTCTCGCAGGTAACATCGTTTTTGAGGACGAGTTTGCCGCCAAGCGCGCCCTCTTAACAATCGGAACCCAGGAGCCGGGTTCTGCTAACGAGGCGCTCCCTGCCCCCTGGTATGCTGGGAAGCCATTCGAAAGGGATGACCTCAGGCTGCCACTGAGCCTCAGGATTGCGTGCACTGCTGACGTCAAGCCGGAAGAGGGGGTCGTCTCTCGCCATCTGTGGATACGAGATGGCGGCAGAGGGCAGGGGCGAGGCAGGGGCGGGGGGCGGGGACGAGGGGCCAGCAGGAGAGAGCGGGGAGACTGGCAACATGAGCAGCAAAGCGAAGAAGGTGAGGGCTGTGCCTTAAATCGTGGTGCAATCTCTAAACTGCTCTGCAAGCTGGCTGTGCCTTAATCCGTGATGTGGCAATTTCTAAACTGCTTTGCAAGCTTAAGTCGACGACTGTACAGCGAGCGGAAAGTAAGGTCCGCCGCACAGCCTTCCTGACGATTATGTAGCTAGTTGCTGCAGACGCAGAAAGCACTGGGTCGTCCTCAGAATGTAGGGCTGGCTGGTCGGCATCTCGATTTGTATATCAGGGGCTTGCTTTTGTATCATTTCCACCAATGTTTTGGTATGGAGGTCCAAGGACGCCGAGAATGTAGGCAGTATTTGTGGACGGCCGGGACTGTCGAGAGTTTGATCGATTGAGTGCAGCTAGATAGCCACAACCTCGTCAATATAAAACTCAACGAGGTCAAGAAACGATTTTGGAGAGCCACTGCGAGGCTGCTGAATGCATTTGAAGACCTCCCGAGCATGCACATTGAATAATGGTGTTTTGTAAATGATCGTGGATAGACTTTCTGCTTTAAGCCGATTTTTGAAAGAACGTGCCAAATGTGACCTGCTCATTTCTGTCTGCAGTTTGGGGTCAGGAGCCCGTCGCTGTTCAAGAGGTCCCAGAGCGGCCTTTGGGTCCTAGAAAGCGGCTCCGCAACGATGTGGAGCCGCAACCAGGCTCGAAAGAACCTAGACAGAATGGTAAGTCAAGAAACCGAAAACGGGGTAAGGTAAGTAATACCCTTGCGGCGGCGGGGCAAGGATCGGTCGAAAAGGATGCGGAGCCTGAAAGGATAGCTAACCCCAGGTTCGATAGGAGAAAAGACGACGAAGATGATGATTAGGCGAGCATCGCAAAGTCTGCCTGCTTGACTCAAATGTCCATGCCGCGTGCACAAAGGAAATGACGTAATGGCATCCGTACGAGCATGTCGTACGCTGCAAAAATGGTGCAAAGCGTGTCCTGCCAGGCTGACAATACCTACCTCTGCTTCATGACCGTGCTTTCCCTTCACACGTTAAATCGAAGTGTGCCAGCGACCCGAGTGAACGGCCGCATGCATGCCCGCGTGGCCGCCCAATTAGCGCGCCTCTAGGCTAGTCTCTGCAATGGTGATCATGACAGTCAACTTCAAAGCGCCGCCATGGTGCTGGCGGGTGCACTGCATTGCCAGCCGGGCCTGGCCATGCACGAGCAGGTTAATAAAGGTCACCAAATTGAGCTGGCGTCGCACGCCGCATTTTATAGCTGTGCATATAAGCATCCATGCTTGCCAGTAGTGGGCAGCCGCCGGCTGCACTGGTCTATAGTACATATCATTAAAGCTGGCAAGTCGATCGAGACGGTCCGGCCACCAGACACGGAGTGCGCTTGATCTCATGCTCCACCTATCGGCAATCACGGGCGCAATGGCGCGCAGCCAAAGCGTAGCATGAACTTATGGTTGAATAAGGTAAGCTAAACGCATACCCCGGCATCCGATAGATCATGGTGGAATCAGCGGGTAGCCGAAGACAGCTAGAGACCATTGTGTGAAGCTTGCGAGCAGGGCCAAATGAGTAGCTTCGGCGAACATTGCCCTTGATTGCCACTTAACTCTTGTGCATCGAATTTTGCCAGCTTGGCATTTCACTGCACGATCCTGATCTCGATTGGCGCCGTGCACGCTAGAGATTCTCATCTAAGTTTTGCTCAGGACATTTAGATCGTTGTAGTTTGGCATCTCATCTTCACTCGTGCTTTTTCTCGAAGCGGGCGACGCTTCACCCCTTCGAATGATGAAGATACCGATATCGTCGCTCCGCCACTGCAGAAGAGAAAAAGTATGTCACGCTTTCGGTTGCCTATACATAGGGAAACGTTCTCTCATACATACCTGATCCCATGACGAGGGGCCCGATGGCCAGAAGCGGAGCCCGGGACCATGCTCGAGCGCAACTTGGGCCTACGAGATTACACGTCGACCGACAACTCGAGAGCTCACCTGCGGTGGTCGGAAGCAACGCAAACGATTCATTTGTCGACGCGGGTAGGAAACACAGAACTTGTAGGCCTTCTCGCAGGAACCAGAGAGTACCCAGGCAGTAATCTGAACCGGTGATTGTTAGAACGCCAACCCTACCATAACAGCACGTATTCCTGATCTGCCTCAATATCCTCAGCACATGACAGTGGCTCAACACAGCCAACTAGCATGAGGCGGCCAGGAAACCCACCTCTGGATGCAGCTTGTCGTAGTCTACCTTGACGGACACGAGCCCGTGCTCCCGCATAATTTGGAAGGCCTCCGTGGTGCCGAACCTCAGCTCATAACCGATGATGATCTGCATAAGCAGAAGGCGTGTTACCAGCCCCGATGCGGCTGTTGCATCCGGCAGGTTTTGCGCTTCATTGGGACGCACGGCATAACCAGCGGCGAAGCAGGCCGCGTACGAACGGAAGGCACTTGCAAACCGGACGTGCTGTTGAAAGAAGGTGATAAGCAGGCAAGTGCTTTGGACGTAGGAGGAAAGAACGTTGCTTGCCTGGGTGTTTGGGCCACTTAGGTCCAGCAAGGTTTTACAGAGGGCAGGGACGAGGGACCTGCGGGCTACAGACACACTAAAACTCAGAAGAGATCTCAGGGTTCCTTTCCTCCTCCCATCGTGATTGTGATGAAGCGGATGCACGAGCGAAGTTTTGCGTGTACGCTCGACAAGTGACGCACTCCAAAATGGAACCTCATGAAGTTGCTACCAACTTCTGGCCCTTGCTTTCTCACCACCCGTCCTACATCGACGACCAAGGCAAGACGCAGCATTCCGCCCGGAAGTCAAGCGAACGGCTAGCGGGTTGACAGGGCGAAAACTTTGCAATTTAGGGCGGAACATATTGGATGCACTTACATGTCATACAGGATGTCCGACCCCACCACGTAGTCGACCGGCGGAAACAGGTGGCTCGCATCGGACCCCCACTCGAGCACGTCGGCTCGACACCGCTCCTCCAGCTGGTTGGCCTGCAAGAGAAAGTAGCGTTCTAGAAGCCCATCAAGCGGCCATGTCAACGTTGCAGATTACCTGCCCAGAACGTTCAGCGAGAAGGACATTTGCGATCCTGAGTCGTTTCAAATCCAGCAGCCTCATATAGTTGCACCCGTATTGCAGGGGAAGTCACGGAATGGCTGTTCGACTTCATGCAACTTTGAGAGACAAAGACGCAATGAACCTTTAATCGGACCCCCTCTCGAGAACGAAGTCCAGTAAGAGCTGTGCCTCATTTTGAGCAGCTGCGCCCCCAACAAGATTCTCAAGGGGTCCAAGTTGGCTGGTCGTCGGGTCACCTGTATGTTGGTCCGCAGGCCTGGCATAAGTGCCTCGCGATCGGTGAGGACCACGTCGGCACCTAAGGAGGCCAGAGCCAGACCCACCTGCAGGAAAAGCACCGGGCTGCGATCGGACTCCAAACAAAGCCAACTTTGTTGAAGAGTGAATAACCTTGGGCGCAATCGACTCACCAGACAGGACTGGCGGCACTTGTCGAAAGATAGTGGGCTAGCAACTATGAATAAAAGTATGCTGTCCAAACGCTCTGCACGACCAGGAAATCGGAGCGTTCTGAACCCTTAGTATCTACTTTGTAGATCGAACTAAAGGACAAGCGGGGAACCGGGGGGCTTCGGGGCAATCCTTTTGAAGTCGTGTTATATATCAGCGGTCAGGGTGTTGTACAGAACGAACGTTTATAGAAACTCCGGTGGTCAAATCGGGCACGCTGTTGTCAATTCTGAAAACGCTAAAGGTCGAAGCAAATCCAATATCTATAACGTCAAGCGGAAATCCTGCTATCAGCCAATGAGTACACTAGTTTCGAAGGCTTCAAGAATTTGCATCTTGTCAACCCACTGCGGAACGGAAAAGTGTCCACTCTTTCGCACTGCTGGCGCTACGCTGATGACAATCTTACCAGGCCAGTACCCGCGCCTGCACAGAGAAGGAGCAAGGTGTCACCTGATTTATAACAGTATTTACAGCTTTGCAAAACATTTGTTGCCTGTACAAGGCTGGGAAACTCATGTATGAGCAAGATTAAGAGACTATCAAAGCAACGACCCGCCAGGAAACCTGCATTTGAGTTCCACTTCTCTATCCAGCGGAGGACAGCGCGTTGGGTCAGCACCAATATGCACCTCAAGAAACGTATACATGCGATTGGGCGAACCTAACGCCCTTTTGCCTTGTCAGTATTCTCACCAACTTCGATCACCCGCTTGCCCTTGAAAGAACCTGCAAAAAACAGGAGGTCCACACATGTGAGTATTCAGCCAGTGCCTCTGCTGACAGATCATTCATTGCTAAAGACACCAGAACTTTTTGCATCTTCGCCCTCAAAGGTACTCATCAATTCTTACGATCCTCTTGGGATCATTCACGGAAAGCAGGAAGGGTGGTGCGGATGGAGACTAAGCAAGTTCAAAGAGACTGAAATCAGCTGATATCTGGAGGGAACAGAATCAACAATTGTAGTGGCCGCACTCACCAGGGGGCCATGACTGGGTTTCAAACCACTTTGCGACAGCGATAGCCTGCATGGGACATTAGGAAGCGGGAGGCCTGTAAGCAGGAGAACATACGCCAGACCGGCGCTGCAAACAAGGCCTGTATCAATCATGCATTCAAAATCCCACACCGCATTGCTTGTCTCCATTTCGCTCTAAAGTTGGCTTGCCCATTCATTAGATTTTTAGGATTGATGGGCGCAGCCTCACGGCATTGCGCTGATTCCTGTCGCCCTGCTCTCCGACGTCCCTTTACAGCATTCTATGCAGAACAGTGCTGGAAGAACAGGAGTGCTCACACAGTCCCACACCCAGGCCCCTGTCAGCGCCCGCCCTGTCTGCGGGTCCATCAAGGAGCTGTGCTCATAGATACGAAGCTCCCGCCCCCGGACGCTGATATCCCTAAACCGGCGTGCCGTATCAGGTGGCTCTGAAGTGGTGGTGCCGCCAGCTGAATCGATGGCAGGTTGCTTTACGGAGTCATCTGCTTCCGGGGAGGCCATGTTGCAATGCTCAGGTTTATTATGGCAGCGCACAGCCTTTGAAGCTGATTGGGAGTGGTATGATGCCTGAAACTCTGCCTGGAAAAGGCCTGCGAGCTACTGAGCTGGGGGTGGAAGACCGTGTCACACTTGACTTGCCAATTGACCCTCCTTGCAGCAGCCGTGAAAGATGCAGAAACTTGAAATGCTGACTTCAATGCATGCAGCTGAACGGCCAGCTGCAGGCACCCAAACTACCGGTACTGGAAGAAAATTGGGGTTTTGAGGGATGAGCCTGGCCTTATGGGTCTTGAATGTTGGAGTTCAGTGCTGCCACTGATCAGCGCTGCTATATTCTTGACGTTCAGAAGCAATCATAACGATTCGGTTTGAACATGTGAGCATATCATATGTCACGTACACTCTATGGCGCTAGGTGAGCGCCGCACCAACCACCGCAACGGCGCATGCTGAACTATACTGAACACCCGATATCTGTCATGGTGCATGAGGTACAACTACGTTACCCACTGGCCTCACCAGTTCTTTTGTTTGCCTCGGGCGATCGATCAAGTATCTTTGGCGCGGCCAGGCCGCGAGCTGCCCACAGTACCGGCCTAAGGCACACTTGCAGCTCTCAACGCGCCGTGACGATGAAGGTGCAAATGCACGACACAAGACGTGTAGGCATCCTCCAATTCGTATGAAAGGAACTGTCACAAATGTTTATGACATGTGATCGAAGCAATGGTGATCCAGACCGTCTGGACAGGTCAAGCATCCTCTTGCATCTTTTCTACAATGATGGCGCCCTGCTGCCGGGAACAAAATGCAACTTCTCAATTTCAACATCAGAGCGTCACAGAACGCGCCAAGGAAGTCGAGCATTCGAGCTCGATGACAACATGGCCGCGCAGGACAATGTTGCAAGTCAAAGTGAATCGGTCCGCACGAAATCACAAGCGAATTGAGTCGGACCCGCACACACAAGAAAGTGCATTCGCGCCCTCTGCCAGAGGTATCTGTCAGGATGCCAGGAAGTGGGCCGTTCCACATTTCTCAAGGCTTCGGTTTCGCTTTGCCGAATCGAATGGTAAGCTTCAGCGGCCCTTTGTCCGGCGGCGGCGGTGCTTTCTTTGGCTCCGCACCCGCTTCCATCTTCACTGGGCCCATTTCAACCTCCGGTTTCGGACGACTCGCTTCCTCCTCCAGCAAAGCGTCCAACGACTTCATCCTCTTTTTGGGCTTCGACCCCCGCTTCTCGTCCCGGTTTTTCTTCCGCTTCCTCTCCCCCTCCCGTTTCTCCCCCTCTTTCTCGACGCCCTCTGCCCCGTACTGTCCCGTGTCAATAGGCTCTGCCTGATCCTCCAAACCTCTAGCGCCCTCGAGAGAAGCCCCTTTAGTTCCCCTGTCACCGTCTAGTGTCAATACTTCTCCGCCTCGCTCGTCTTTTACCCGCTTCAATCGCTCTTCCGTGCCCCTCTCTTTTTTGATCCGTATCCGATCGATCTGCGGCGCTTCCCGTGGTTGCGCTCCTGCCTTTAGCTCTGCCGCTGAAATCTTTTCCCTCTTGTCTCCGCTCACCTTTGCCCGCTTCTCCGCATCATCCTCCCACTGCCCGTCCCGCAAACCGCCTCCTTCCGTGCTCTCATTTTTCTCTCCCTGTGACTTCCCTGAAGCACCCTTCGCCTCCCTCACCTTCCACTCGCGGCTGAACCCAAAGGCCGTCTCCGCAGCCCCTCCCCTCGCCTCCATCGGTCCCCCACTGTTCCCCTTCCCCATCTTTTCCTTCGCTCGGCCTTCTTCCCCGCCAATTCTTGCTTCCATCTCTACCCCTCCTGCCCCTCTTTTCTTGCCCAGCATCTCCTTCACTCTCCGCAACCGCTCCTGCTTTTTCTTCTCCGCCTCGTCCGGCGACCCCAGCCCCCGCGCCTGCGGCCCTTCCAAGTCATCCAAGTCGCCCAAAACGCGTTCGCCCACGTTCGCAAACCCAACTTCCGCTCCTGTTCCGCCCCCGGCGCTTCCTTCACGCATCCGCCGCCGCTTCCGTTCCTCCTTCGCCGGTGACGGAATCACGTCCCCGATTTCCGCTTCCAGCTCGTCAATATCTGACGTCAGCTTCCCGAAGTGACTCCCCGAGCCCACGCCCCCATCCCTTCCCCTCTTTCCGAGAACGCTACCTCCTGTTGTGCTCGCGAGCACTCCAGCGTCTGCCACGTGTTCCCCGCGCTCAGTCCCCGCCGCACCCTCCTCCCCGGCCCTTGCCTCTGCTTCCCGCTTGACTCTCACCCGTGGTGTTTCCCCTCCGGCTTGGAGCTCCGATGCACGCAAACCATCGGCAGTGACGTCACCACCGGTCGCCCCAGGCCGCTCATCTTCTGCCGCCCTTTCTTCGCTCTTCCTCACATCCTCCGCCGTTGATTTCTTTTTATTCAGCGATGCCCTTTCTTCATTTTCTGCAGCGCCCCTTGCTGCGGCCTCCGCCTCCCCCGCCCCCAGGCTCTTCCGTCGTCTCCTCTCCTCCTTTCGCCTCCGCTTATCCTCCTTTTTCGCCGCCTTCATCCGCTGGTACTCCTCGTCGCTCATCCCCTTGAGCTTGTCCCTACGCTTCTCATCATCGCTGCTCTCAGGGCCTTTGCGAGCGGACGGGGTCTGGGCCTGCAGGCACGCCGGCGCGAGGCATGCTCAGTAAATCAGCAGCACGCAATGGTCATCGCACTGGGCCGAAGGTATACTCAATCCGTGCAATTTTCATTTCAATATGTTCAAATTTCCCGACAAACCAGCAACAGCTCAAGGTTATTGCCACGTCCGGTTCAAACGGGCAGCCAGTGCAAGATGCTGAGCAGAATGACGGGCAAGGAGCCTGACAAGCTGCGCAAGCAGGGCAAGATAGGGCGGAAAAGGACGGCGAAATTCGCTCGGGAAAACGGCAGCTGTCCATTTTTAGCCTCTTCACAGTCGGAGCACCGATCAAGATCTGCCCTCCGGAGGGCAGCAGATCGCGTTCCTAGACTTCGTGCCCTCACCTCGGCCGGCGGCTGCTCCGTCTCCGTCTTGACGCCCTTCCAAAGCCTCCCCTGCGAGTCGACCCCCGGGCTCGGCCGCGCACTTTCCGTCGGCGTCACACCCTTCCCGGGGGGCCCTTTGTCCCCAACTACCACTCCTTTCAGCTTCAGCTTCAGCTTGAAGCCGGGTGCCTTTGCGGGTGCTTCCTTCGTTGGCAGTAACTCCGCCTTGGGAGTTACTGCAATCACACCGATGTCTGCGGCTTTCTCTCGTTTGACAGGAGTGGCGTCCGGTCCTTGCCCCTCGTTAACCGTCTTCAAAATTGCTCCCTTTTCAAGGTTCAATTTCAGCCCACTCTTTTTTTTGACGCCCTCAGCCTGCCCAGTACCTTTCACAAGAGCGGTTGGGGCCCCTTTTTCTTCCCTCGGCTTTGGCCCCTCGACGAATTTCCCAATATCTTTGCGAAGAGGAACTAGACCCCTGACCATTTTAAGTCTCTCAACGTCCTTCTCTGAAAGCGCTCCCTTCCCAAGGCTCAATTTCAGCCCGCTCTTTTTCTTGCCCCCCTCAACCTGCCCAGTGATCTTCACAGGCACAATCGGCGCCCCCGTTCCTTCCCCCAGTTCTGGCCCCTCGACGGGCGCCCCCTTCTTTTCTTTCAATCTTGGCCCCTTGAACGACCTTTCGACATCTTTGCGAACGGGCAATCGACTTTCCCCTTCAACCCTGACCTCTCCTTCCTCTTCTTCGTCCGCGATTGTCAACACCCGCCCCGGCGCGTCCTTGCTGCGCTTCTGCGCTGCAACCTCGTCTCCTAAGCCCTTCGGCGACTTGATCTCGCCTTCCTCGGACGGTTCCAGAACCACAGTCTCCACCCGGCCTTCTGCTTTCGTTTCAGGTACCGTGCCTCCCTCACCCTGCTTCAGCCCCTTGTTTTCGACTCCTTCGCCCCTCTTCTTGTCACCCTTCTTCTTGCCTTTTCCCTTCTTCTGCTTCTTCAACCTCTCCTTCTCGTCCCCTTTATGCACCCTCGCTCCACGCTCGCCCTGTGCCTCTGTCCTTTTTTGTTCCCCTTCCCGTTTGGCCGGCACCCCCTCCCCTTCGCTCTTCTTCTGAAGAACTTTCTCTCCGTCCCCGCTTCCTTTCGCGGCCCGAATCTCCCCTTCTTCCTCCTCTATCTCTCCTTCTTCCTTCGGCTCGTTCCGCTCCTCTCCAACCTCGGCAACCCCCCTGCTGTCGTTTCCATTTTCCGCCGCCAGCATTGCTTCGATCTGCGCCATCCGCTCGCGCATTGCCGCCTCCTTTGCCGCCAGTTCCGCCAACGCCGCATCCCCCGGCACCCCCTCCGAAGACAACTCTCTAAGCTTCCCCTCACTCTGCACTGCCATAGCGGGTACCTCTAGAACTTCCATGCTGCCGTCCTCCGTGTCAGGGGGTGCCCCTTCCCCTTCGCTCGGCCCCCCCGCCTCCGTTTCCACCAAGTTCGCAATCGGCACCAGAGACAGCGTGCGTGGGACTCGCGCTGTCGCGGAGCGGAACTTGCGGGCGCCCGGCCGCGGTAATTCGATGTGGGGCCGGGGCGGGCCCCCTTCGCCCGGTTCTCCTTCCACCGAGGCGCTTCGCAGGGGCGTGGACGCCTCTTGGTGTGCCTCGTCCATGTGACCGGGGCCGGCCTCGGGTTGGCTGCTTCTCTCCGTTGCCTGCAGAACCCAAGTTTCACGATTCAGGACTCAACTCGCTGAATACTCTATAATGCTTTGCTAGATCGTGATGAACAAACGCAGGCCAAAGACGCAGGGCCAAGCCGTCTCAACGATGTCATGTAGACAGCTGTCTAGATTGTGCACCGGAAAAAGCTGCCAAACCCTTGCCACCGTCAGCTGAGTTGGACTTCACACGGCGCTGTTTTGGATTGCTTCCTGCAGGCACGACGTAGGCGACTAGAAAGCTCCGTCTTTGGGGGACCAACCAGTACAGCGCTTTCCTTCACGCAACACTGAAATGGCACGGCCATGCTATGCCACAGATCGTCCACAGAGCTGCTCTGGATCCTTAAGCCTCTAGTCGTGTCGCCGATCAACCAAGGCCCGAGCCGACAATCCAAAGTTTTCAATAGCCCCGTCGTTCGCTTGCGAAGGCCCCCGGTCCGCTCCTTACCTGGGCGCTTCTCTCGGACACGCTCTTCTTTCTGGGCATCGCTTTTCCGGACACCGCTGCGGACTCGCTCACCTCCGGACGCTCGACGGCCTGCCGGACGGACGTCCCGGCGCCCTCGGACGCGTCAGGACCCAGCTGGGAGGAGCGCAGCGGGCCGTGGGACAGCTTCAGACGGACCTTCAGGCTGTCTGCGGACATCAATGATCAAATAGCGAATTAGCGCTAAGTGCCACTTCATTCCAAGACCGTGCTTTGCGGGGCGTCGGGGATCCGGAAAGGCTTTCAGGACGGCTAGGACCTGTCGTTTGAGCCAGCGGTTGCATACGAAAGAACCCAAAGAAGACGAAGTCTTGGCAGACAAAATTCTCAATCTCAGCGGCGCGGCACGTGTGCAACTTGAAGATAAAGTACGAGTCGATCCATGTTTTTGGCGCAGACATCAACATGATCGCGTAACCCCATTCAAGGAAGATTCCCTAGCGAGAAATGGCGCTTTGAGACAATGGATATAGAAGCACACAGCCGAAAGGAGGCGTGGATCCTCCCCATCCTCACCTTGTGTGGCGGAAGGGGCGGCCATGCCCCCCGGCCTGGGGAGCCGCACGAAAATTTTGGTTCCGTCCGTCTTGGTGGGCTCTGCCACGCTCTCGGAGCCGGCCCGCCGAATCCGAACAAGCAGGGGCACGTGGCCCTCCTCTTTCCCGGAAGGGGGGGCCGCCGCCTGAGCTTCTGAGGGGGGGGCTTCTGGTTGTGGGAGGTCGATGCCGTGCGTGGTGTACATGCGGAACAGGGTGGCGGGCCTGCCGGAGAGGGGGGGGAAAAGGGGGAAGGTTAGCGGGAGATTCAGGGGGCCGATCAGGGAAAGGGGAAGAAATGGAACCGTCTGATGCACGCCCAGGGCATGAGGAGGTCGGTCGCTGAAAGTTGTCCGTGAGATGCTCAGACTTTGGGCTTTTAGGATTTTAGGGTTTTAGGGTTTTAGGCTTGGAGAAGGACTGCAATTGTGGGCAGAAGTACAAAGTTGACGAGACACGGTGGCTGCAATGAAAGAGACGACAGAGAAGGGTGCCTTCTTTGAAAAGCAGGGCGAGCTGCATATGTAGGCTGACTCCTTAACTCAAGCCCGTGATGCAACTTACTTGTCAATGCTTAATTTACACAGCATCTCTGAATTTCTCAAAGTAACTTCCTTAAGGACGTTGTACGCACTCAGACACTCGGAATACGGATCAAGGACACGTGGGAGACTTAACGTTGGCGGTGGCTGCTGACCTGCCGTGCATCTGTTGGTCCAGCATGAAGGCCACGTGTCGGAGGCGCACGTCCCGCCAGCCCCGCCTGCTGGTCACCAGGCCTTGCAACCGGCCACCCCCCGCCACCGCGCCGCCCTCAGGGGTAGCCACCCCCTTATGCGAGGCCCACAGCCGGCTGGCGTACGTCAGCAGCTTCGTCACGACTGCGCAAAAAGGAGCTCCGAAGCCCCGATCAGTCCGCGCCAAAATCTTGGAAGTCGCGGATTGGGCTGAGTCCTCTGTAGAAGGTTCACAGACAATGAAAGGGATCCGCTTTGTGAGAGGGCACTTGCTCTTTGGACCTCACAAACTGTACCCTGTCAAACGCTCTCGAGCTGGGAACATAACAAGAAGCTCTCGAGCCCAACTTTGATAGTTACAAAAGCCTCTTCAAGTAATCTCAGTTGTAGCAGTGCTTTTGTCCCTCCCTCGGATCAATCCCCACGCCTTGCAGGGGTGTTCTCACCTTTGGCTGGCTCGCGGTTGTCGGCCACCTTGAGTGCCACGTGGAGGGCTGCGGTAGGCCCGTCCCAGCGGTGCTCCAGGTCCATGAGCGAGCGGAACGCGGCCACGCGGACCTTGTACACGTGGCGGGCCGACGTGTGCTGCAGCAACAACACCTGAAGGCGCTCCTTCTGCAGAACGGAAACGAGTCTGTCTGTGATTGGGAAGCAACAACACGATGCATGAGAAGTCACCAAAGTGGAGCTCACTTTCGGCTTGGGCTTCGAAGGAAGCGCCGGAAGGGGAGGGTTGTCAAAACATTGCTTCTAAGCGATGAGGGCAAACGGCACAGAAGGATACGGACAGGGGTGGGACAACACTACTGCTTGAGACGACGAAGAGACGGGATTTCAGAGCTACGTCACGAAGCAGCGGGAAGTTCAGGCCCGGTGACTCACTAGGGTTTCGTCCCGCGGCATTTGGCACGCCAGCCTGGCGAGCGTGCGGAGACAGCTAATAGTCACCACGTGGCCGTGGCTGGGGAGCAACCTGAAAAACATTGCACAGATGTGAGCACTTGGTCTGACAGTCCGACGTAGCGAACGGACTCGCTGGTGAGAGGGTATCATAGCCCGGGTGTCAACCTACGTTTCTCTACACTGGTGTAAGCACCCTTTCAGACTTCTTTCCATAATTGCGGTCTCCACAGTGTCCAAGTAGGTAGCCTCACTTTCTCAAATTGGGGACCCGCGCACCTTGTTAAGCATAATCGTATGCGAACATCCAGTATCAGAGAGGACGGTTCGACCTCTCAGAAACAGGGCACCAAACCCCTGATGTGGAGACTAACCACTCCTTCAGAGATCGTGTCAAGTGAAGCTCACCGGTCGTACTGGAGGTGTTTGTCGAGCTGTTTCAGGAGTTTGGGCAAGTGCTGCGTGCGCGTCTGCACAGTAACGAGGAAAGTCAGGAGCCTTCACAACGCCTCTAAGACCTTTACTCGGATCTCACAGGGCACACTGGGGCCAGTCTTTACTGCTAACTCTATGTACGAAGGGCCAAAGAGTGACGTCAGCAGTGGAACGCACTCGAAGACAATGATCCCTGGGCTGAAGCCCATCAGAGCAACTCGTTGTGTCGGTCTTGCATACGACCATTGCGATGCAATGATGCCTGCAGATAAAGGAGCCACCCAAAACGTCTTTCGCTACGCCCAACGTCTGCGGTCACAGAGAGACAGTCCGGACAAAGTCTCGCTCAATCGCCAGAGGAGAAGTCTGAGACAGCCCGGTTGCCTGCGCGCACCTGCGGACTGTACTTGGCCGCGCCAACGGCCTCAATGACAACCGCCAACCAGTTGCCGTCGGAGAAAGCGTTGGCACTATTGTCGTTGTACTGCAGATGAAAAGCAGGTATAGATGCTCCTCAAGCTCACTCAGACATGTAGCCCAGAAATCGTGGCCGCGGGACCAAAAGAACCTCTGCGGTGTCACTCATTTTGTTGCCACATGAGCACCGGGTCTCTTTCCCGGGTCTCTTTCCCGGGTCTCTTTGTGCGACATATCACAAGATGCTGCAGGCTTGGCAACTCAGAAGTCCGTTACGAGCTGCTCAAGTAGACTATAGCAGCTCCCACCAATCCTTTCCCTTATCAGCTATATCGCTTTTGACCTCTCCGAAATGCAATAACCCCGATCTAAGAGACGAGCGGTTCCGTAAGTTCTTTGCGCATTTCATACCTCACGTTCTTCGAGCCTTGGCTTAGAGTTCGATCACACTTCTCGTCAAATGTTATCAGTCTTTTGGCCGCCCACCTTGAGCACTTCTAGCAAGAACTCGACCGCCTCGAGCGGCGAGAAGCCGTCACTCCCGCGCACGGAAGCCACGGCCCCAGGGATGGCCTGATCCACGAAGTAGTCCCGGAAGTCGGAAAAGTCGTTTGGCCTGGAGCCAGAACATCGATGAATCTGTTACCGAATAAAACCTGGGAGGGAGAGGACATTTGCAGATAGCCTCGGACATTCAACAGTCTCTTAACTGAGGTGAGCCAAGCTCAGCAACAACAACCACTCATTATCTGATGAAAGTCGTCGGTGCAATGACGTATCGGGGCAGATGCACAGCAAGTGGGAGGGATCGCGTCTGCGTGCCGCGTACTTTGGCTGCTCGACGTCCGGGTCGTACCGCCGGCTGCGGTAAAACTTGAGCAGCATGTCCAGCCCCGCCCAGTTGGTGCTCTGCGCGAAGCATTGTGACGCTCAGCAAGAGTATACGCTTGCCAAACGCGTCCAACTCGAGTGCGGTAACTCACTGAGCAGAAGAAGGAGGCGTTCAACCGAGTGGCGACTATGAGCCAACACGACAAGGAGGGGCTTCCCGTCCAATCGTTTCTCGTCTACCGTACGAGGCGGTTCGAAGTCCAGGTGTGGCCCGCTCCTGAGCAGATTGGGTTGCTACTGAACGGGGTCACCTAGCAGTGGACTTCCTGACAGCGTTGACAAGCACGCATACGTTTTGCAACCTGCGGCCTGTCCAGCATACTTTCAGAGTAACCCTCTAAGCAAGCTGTGCTTCACTTGCCTCCTTGGCCGTTCGACCGAGGGCTCTGGCCGCCTCCGCTCTCACGTGGCAGTACACCTGCAAAGCAGCAGAGAGAAGAATCCGTATTGACACTCGAAGTAAGCACTTCTCACATCGTAGTCTTACGGTTTTCAGAGGGACTGCGTATCGACTACCAAATGACGTATCCGTTAGGGTCCTTGGTTCGGTGTCAGAAGCACACACAAAGACCGAGCTCCGTCACAAGGCGTTTTCTACAGGCGTTCATGGGCAGTAAACGTTCACAACTGTATCAATCATCGATGCAAGGCCTTACTAATCCGCAGGTTTAGATGGCAGGTCGTTTTATCCCGGAACTCACCCGGCCGTCTGCCAAGCAATTGTTGAGCGCATTCATGGCTGCGAAGGTCGGCCGGGGCAGAGCCCCGAGCGCCGTGATCGCCTCCACCTGAGCCACCACGTCTCGGTCCTTCTCCAGCTGGGCAATCTGCGAGGCAGGTTCTCAATCATGTGTGACTCTGGGCTCCAGAGTTTGCTTCCTGGTCGACCTTCCTCCCAACCCTCCTTTTTGACCTGCTGCTACCGTTCTTTTCATAAGCGAGAAACAATAAATTGGATTAAAGATGCTCTTGGCTCTGTATCCGGCATGGACCCACGCCCAATTTCGCTCGGCCGTGACAGCTGGCGCTCCACCTGTCTGACAAGGTCTGCCTGACCCAGATCGGTCTCCCTGTTTTTGCATCTAAACCTGAAGTATTGTTGAAGTTTTTCGAAAACTGCGTGTAGAATCAAGGCGGACGACTCCAGTACTCACCCACATATGCTCCGTCTGATGAACGTGCAGCTCGGCAAGAACGTCCAGGTCCGGGTTGACGCGCACCCACACCACCGCAGAGTCCACGCTGCGCACAAGCAAAACACCAAGGGGTTACAAAGGCTGACCTGAAATACGAAACATTGAAAGGCTGAAGGAGCGGTATATCGAGAAAGCGGTGTAAATGGAAGATACATTTTGGCACCAGATAGACCTGATGTTCCTCAAGTCTCTAAAACGAAGCGGAAGCTTGGAGTGTTTCCCCACGCTTCTACAACGAGTGTCGCATACACCGCAGATACAGCTCAGCTGGTTGCATACAGCTCGATTGATTCTGCACAATAAAGCCGAATGTAAACAAGTGGATTGAAGCGTTTCCTTCAGTCAAGATTAGGACCCTCAAAACGATTCCAAATCCAACAATCTCCTCACTTGTGTTCCCGCGCCCCGTTAGCCGCACCAGCCAGCACCTTGAGCGGCCCCCCGAGCTCTCCGTCTTCCTCAATTTCTGCGGGCGCCCCCTTCTTCTTCTGACCGTACTTCCCTTTGCGCTTGGTGGGTTTGCCCTCCTTGGCGATGAGCTTCTTGGCGGCCGTCAGCTTGGAGTGGCACTGCAGCTCCGCCTTGTCAAATGGGTCGCCCGACAGCGCCACCAGGTGGTCGAAGCTGCCGTCCAGCTCCTGAAGAACATCGGGCATAAGCGACGGCTCGGTTGTGAGAGATTGCTTTGGTTGGTTTGCACCAACCGTGTACCTTTGACAGTGTCGGATACTGAGACGCTTGTAAAATCCAACGGGACCACCCTGCGGTTACAACTACATGCCCGCACGTACTATGCTTAGAGATGCCGCAATCAAGCAACGCTTTACGAAACTGCAGAAACTTATGGGGGTGAGAATGACCAAGCGCAGTGAGCATTTCAACGTCCTTTGCTTCACTTCTCAAACGTCGCAGGCAGAGTATGCTGCCAACCAACAGCGCCCTGAAGAAAGACAACAAGATCCCAAGCGAAGTAAGGAGACATCCGAAGAAGATCCCTACGGCCTTACAAAACGGGTGTCCGTTGACAATTTGGCATCTGTGTGAGACACCACACCTGCACGCGGATGGGCAGCGACCCTGGCCAGCCGCTTTCGGGGTTGATGTCGCTCAAGTCGCTGGACTTTGCGCCACTGGATGCAGCCAGTACGGCGGGATCGGCGGAAGCGGTGGCAGTCCGCACGAGAGCCACCTCCAGCAAGTTGCGTCGCCGGATGTAATTGAAGGCGACACTGCAAAGGAGAGACAAGCGTTGAAGCAGCCAACGGGAAGGTGCGTTTAGCATCTGAAGAGCACTAGTAGGAGCACTTTTGGTGGCCAAATGGATTCTGAGAACATAGGAAGGTTCGAACGTAAGCACTTCTCGACGCACCAAGGTTTTCAGCTTGGCGCGCGTCACCGCATAGAAGCACTAGGAGGTAGAAGAAGAGCAAGTTGCTTGTAAGATTGTTCACCGGAGTTGACCTGCAAGTAGAAGCGCGGCGATACCTGATGCGTGGACAGCCGGGAGACTTGACCCATCGCGCAAAGAACTCTTTGAGCGCGCGCTTGTCCTGGCCGCCGACCTTCCGCAAAATGGCCTGGAACTGCGAAAGAAGGGAGCAGGGCAGCTGTTGAAAACACGTGAACAGAAGGCAAAAGGCTCGGGCAGTTTCAAACCAAGAAATGAGCCGAAACGGCCAGATGCGGAAGGAAGCATATATCCAGTCGTCCGGCTGCCAATTGTCACTTTACAAACCCCTGGAGCATCTTTCCTTTTCAACTTGCAGCCCCCGTGGACTCTCCGACTGTCTGGGGGAATCCATGGCGACACGAGAACAAAGGAAAAGCTGTGGCACGAAGGAGACCGCTAACGACTCGTACTGTTGGCGTGAGTGGATTTTCACAGCCTGGCTCTGCACTAGGTGCTCACGTCTCGAGTGGTGACAGCTCGCCCTGGCCGGCGCCCGTCCCTGGCCTGGGTCACCAGCTCCTGGATGCACTGCCGAAGGAAGTACGAAAGTTCTCAATAACAAAGCCTTTAACATGCATCTTGATTGTGGAGACCAAGGTCTATCTCCATCTTTTGGAAGTGCACAGCAGCCGACTCAGGCCGTGTGCTTTTGGAGCTGCGCTCAGCATAGTGCGCTAGAGAAAAAGAACGGTGCATCGTCAACCAGAGTGAAAGAGCGAGTCAATCTTCTCACAAGGGAGAACAACATCAACTCGAAGAGCGTCTCGGACAGAAGTCACTTCGCAACCTGGCGGCGTGACGATGCAGGAAAAGATTGATTGATTTGTTCCGCAGCGGACGCGCTCACCTTTTTGAAGCCGTCCGGCCCGACCTGCTTTTCCAGCATTGCCAGCACGGCCTTCTGCACGGCAGACGTCATGCTGCGCTCAGCAAAAGCACTGACCGCAACCGCGGGCCTTTGCATTCATCTGACTCCCATTGGCTACGCTCTACCCTTTGTAGCAGAAATGAAGGCCCACAAAACCAACAGCCTTTCAAACAAACCTCGACAATCTCCTATTCGGAAGGATGTTTGTTTCGGACGCAAGCATGCAAACTAAGATGGTTTTCTGAGTTACCAAAACCGAATCATCCATTCTGCACTACTGCCTCTCACAATCTTGACAGCCACCGGGCGGACGATCCCCAGAAACCACAAAGCTTTACTTACCGCCTTCCAAGTCCGAACGCTGCTCCTCTCGAGCTCCTCCAGTTGGACGGCCGGGCCGGCTGCCTTCTCGGATTCGTCCAAATCTGGAATGCTCAGCGGAGCAGCGCCGTCAACGTCAGCGAGGCACACCGCCTCATACTCCTGCAAGTAGCAAAATCACGAGTACGCAAGCGCTCTTTGCTCTCCCAGTCCAGGTCCTAGCTGGTAGCAGAAAGGCTAACGCGAATTCAGGTTGAGGAACCTATACGCACCAGTACGATTAGAGGTATTCAACTGTCAGCGCTCGCGCACCTTGTAGCGGCGGTAGCGGAGCTCGTTGTTGCCCAGGTGGCGCCGCACAAAGACGTCCGTCAGGAGGGCCGCCAGGCCGTCGATCAGCCACACTGGGAGCAGCGCCACGCAGACGCGTCAAGATTGGATGACCAAGCAACAGCAGATAATGACCCCAGTACAGTATGAGATTGATCCAAGTCAAGCAGATTCCTTTCGCGCCAGCTCTAGAGCCGTCCAAACTATTCTGAAAGGATTTACGGCGGCCGGTCCTACCGTCCGCTGACGAGTCGGCTGTGATGAAGGCGCCGAACCATTGGCGGGCCAGGAGGGAGGCCAGCTTGATGCGGGTCGCTGACGTCTGCAAAAGATTTAAGGCATAGAGCTCATGTCTCAAGGATGGGCTTCAGGCATGGCCGCTGCTTTTTGACGACGAGAGTCGACTCAAACACTGCTCACTACGTAACGCTCAAAACCTAACCGTCGACCCTGCTCCCTCTAAGATTCAGAAATTGAGAGGATTCCACGGTTTGACTCCGAACCATGGATCTGATGAAAACATGCATCGAGTTTAGAAACATCCTGAGGAAACCCAGACGGCCCGATTGGGGGTGGCTCAACCAACGCTCGCTTCGATCACCATAACAGTAGCCCACCCCTTTCAATTCGCGCCAGCATTCAAAACTCTCGCTTGTGTACTTTCAAACCGGTCCTCTGCAGCCCTGCAACTAGGGTGGGAATGAACAAAGTGACGCTCCGACCTGATCAATAATGCGGTCGTCCACCAGGAGGTGTGCGCTGAGCAGGGCCGTGGAGAGGCCCATGGTGGCGGTTTCGTACGCCGCTTCTGAGTCCAGAAACACTTGCACGTACGAACTGAAGGGGAACGGCAGGTCCAGGTACTCCTCGTACGTGCTGCACGACAGGCGGAACAGCAGTCGTTTCAGAAAATGACTGGGCAGCAAACTTAGTTTGAGGGTCCATAAGAAAGCATTGAGGAAGAACGTCAGTCCTCGCAAGAAGTCAGTGTCCAAAAGGGGTTGAACGTGGGCGACAGACATCGGCCTTCCAGGATTGGAACCAGCGGCCGACACTCCTAGATCCTCGCCAATACTGAAAGTGACCGACAGACAGAAACGAGCTTTTCGGAACTGAACGTAATGAACAGACAGAAACGTGGTTTTCGGTTGAAAAAGTTACTCCGCTCTTTCCAATGTTGAAACAGCCCGAAGGGAGTTCAAAATGTCACAAGTCGCTAGTTCGGACACCTCCATGCATCCCAGGCTGGCAGTTCTCAGTAGTCTGGACTGTGTGTGCTCCGCTCAGACCAGACGCTTCATGTCCAAACCGACAAGCTCAAAGAGTCTCCAACAGCGAACCTGAAAGCGGTGTGCAGAAAGTGCACGGTTTGGCGCAGCTTCTTGAGGTGCCCCGGCATGCAGACGTGCGTGATGGCCGGGGCCTGAACGTCCGGGAGCACCACGAAGGGGCCCACCGCCAGCGAGATCAGGCCCGGGGTGGTCGGGGCAGCTACCCGGTACGCCCACACCTTGCGCTGCTCCGCCGCGCTCGTGAACGCCTGAGACGAGAACTCTCGTGCTAATTATACCGTATGCTACTTTGTTTGCTAATTTTTACTTTGTGAAAAGGAAGATCGAGGCCGTCGAACGCCGATCAGACGGTCTGAGAGAAGATCTTCTTGTGCACTTTTTGGGTTTGGTCAAGGCGTCCGCCAGGATTCCGGAAACGGTGGTGCGCTCTAGCGCTCTCCTCCCTCCTTTCTGGCGACCAAACAAGCAGTGCAAGGGCGGCTTCTAGGTGCATTCAAGCCCTTCCGAAGAAGAGAGCAGGAAAGAGTAGCGTCGCTTGAAAGCTACAGTCAAAAATGCCAACCTCCGCAATTTGCGAAAAGAGAAGTGGTGGATTATCCTGAAGTTGGGACCCAGTATGATTGGCACGAGACTGTTAATGACATACTTCCTACTTTGATGTGCAAGCGTGTTCGAGGACACGCTCAAGCGCCATCCCTGTTGGGCGGTCGGTCGCAATGGGCGGAACGCCGTTGAAACGAGATGATCGTAGGCGCTTGATGTATGGATGGGGCTACAGCATGATATGCTTGAAGATACGACTGAACGGGCGTGTGGACACGATGGGGTACGACCCTGAGTATGTATTCCAATATCGTGTACCTCAGCAAACTTTGTGAGGCTTTCTTGTTGAAGTCGATCAGTGACAACGTCAAAAAGCGAGTTACTTGAGTTGCAGCATCTGATGTATCATTGAAACTCGTGTACTTGGCAAAAGGGACGGGGACAGTGAGTCTTACCTGATACAAGAGCTCCCCGCTGCTGATCGCCATCAGTTGCGCGTCCACAGTGTATTCCAGGTCGAAGCTGCACAATTGGACGCCGTGATAAAAAACAGTCGTATGGAAAGGCCCAATTCTCATCGGCCCGTTGAACTTGGCTATCAAGCATATGCTTCGGGGCTGGGACCGGCAAGCGTGCGTTCAGGATCATCTCCCCTGTACCGGCCAACTAGAATAGGCCAGGAATGTAACATGGGCTTCCAGATTCTGGACAACTTTGGGCAACGGCTTGCTAAGCATCAATCCGGCCAAAGGGACTTTGCGATAACCTGACACTTCAAATCAACCATAGGTTGCTAGCCCCTTACATTTTCTTGGCTTCTTCATGTCCTCAATTCGGCGTAGCTTAGCACAGACCAACGCTCAAGGAACGACTCCCAAGACAAGTTCAGCCGGCCTTGGGACACTGATCACAGGCAAAAGCCGCACCTGTGGGGATGTTCGGAAGTGTCCGCACAGGGGAACCAGCACCGCGCCCTCCGGAGCTGGTTGTTTGTATGCATGACGTCACCCTGGAAGTTCACTCCAGCACGCGCATGCTTCACCCGGAACCCGATGCGCACTCGAAGCAGCTGCAGGAAAGGCCTTACTTAGCGTTCACCAGAAGAGGGCATAGGCGTCAAATTGAAGAAACGGACTTTCGCCCTAATGGGTTCCACTGGCCCTCGAGAGACGCTAAACATTGGGAAAGGGAGTCCTGACACCCCGCATGGTCGGACTTGAGGATGTTCTCTTAGAAGAGAGCGTCTGTCATTGTCAGCTCTAATTCGCGGTGCTTCAATAGCCCTGGTACCATAGCATCTCGACTTCGGGAACCAGATTTCGCCAAGCTGACGTCAGAGTGTGACAAGAGAAGCGCCTCAGGGCTTTCATTCCATGGAGAATGTGAAGGTTTATACGAGGCCCTACCCGAGAGTTCGAAATACCCCACCACTGACGAGTCAAAACCACAAACAGAAGCCGTACAGATTCCGTCACTGCTTCCAGATACATGTCCCTACCGTTGTGCTCGTCTCATCTTTGGCCTCGATCTCCTTCCCATCTTTGGCGCTCCCCTTCCTGGCACTCCCTTTCTTCTCCTTCTCGTCACTCCTGTTTCTCCCCCCAGAGGGCTCTCCTTTCTCCGGTGTCCCTTTCTCCGGCGTCCCTTTCTCCGGTGTCCCAGTCTCTTTTCCGCTAGGCTCCTCTTTCCCCTCGTCTCCCTTCTCCACTTCCACTGGCTCAGTCCTCCGCCCACCTGAACCTTCAACAAGCGCCAATCCATTCTCAGCTGTCCCTGCTTCTCTTTCATGCCCCTTCTCCTTCGTTTCCCCAGTCTGTCCAATTCCCACTGCCCCGTTTTCCACCCCCTTCAAGTCCGCCCCGTTTTCCACCCCCCCATTCGGGTGCCCCTCCCTTCCAGGCCCCCCAGTGGCTTCCACTTGCGCCCCATTTGCACCAAAACCGTCAGACGTAACCCCCACGATTGGCTCATGGCTTGCCCCCGCTTCTTGCAACACCTCTGGGAGGTGAATGAGCAGCTCAGGCTCAGATTCCTCTTGCAACAACCGGACATAGTCCCTGTAAACCTTCTCGCCTGCGTTGTTTGGATTATCCTCTTTGGTTGCTGCATACACCTGCTGCAGAGACCGCACCCGAGTCTGGCCAGCGGGGGGAGCGAGTTGCTGAAACTTCGCGGGGGCGCCTTCCACGAAGATCCTGGAGATTTGGAGGCCGTTGGCATGGAGGCCCAGGATGCGAGGGGCGTCCGCAGGGGGGGAGAAGACGTCGAGCTCAGTGTACCTGAGGAGAAGGGGTAAGTTGATTGGTACGGAATCAGAAACCCGGCAGTCTACGATCGCGTCCACTTTAACCAATTGAGAATGAAAAGGCAACCAGGATATTTGAATGCGGACGGGAATTTTCAATGAGAATTGAAGGAGGAGCAGTCGATTGGGGATGACGTGTCGTTCACAGTGGTTGGAAACCTCCAAAGCGTGCAATGATGTACTTTAATAGTCCTTGAAGACACTGCAGGATTCCTAACCTAGTCAAGCAGCATGATACCTACGCAGCTGCTTGACAATGAAGTCACAACACAAAGGTGGGACCAGCTGGGACCCAGAATACGAGCGCCACCGATCAGCAGCATTGAAAGCGCCATCAGAGAGTTGATGCAGGTCCAATGTCTTTGGCCAGACTTTGAAGAGAAACCCAATATGTGAAAATCCTGGGTGCCATTCAAAGTCATTGTGAGCCGCTTGATTTTGAAGCATACACCATGCATGGCATAGCAATGAAATTGTGTTCTCGAGAGTGGCAGCTCAAGGTGCATGATCATCGCGGCAATCAAAGGCAAGGGGTGCACTGCTGGCCAGGCAGCACGCTCACCCTTCAAGAGTTTGCGCTTTCAAGTCCACCGCCAGGCACAGCTTCTGATTCTGGACACGGCACAATGGGACGCGCCGAAAGCTCTCCTCTGCAGAAGCAGGAAGGGTGTCCCCAAAGTCCGCCATTGGAGGGCCCATCCTGCTTGCCCTCCCAACAGGCGCATGTTACAAGCGCCTGTCAAAGCGCCCTCTTGGCTTTCTGGGCTGTCCTGCAAATTCATTCATGAGCGAAGACGTGAGCCTGCCTGGAAAAAAAAGCCGCCTGAAAACCCTATATGGAGGTTCTATTTTGTCGATGTGGGCGTTCCAAAACCCTAAGAGCTGGCATTCACGGAGACACCCCTTCAGTTCAAGGCGCAGGGAAAGCCGCCACACTTGCAAAGATCTCGCTTGCTCTCGAGTTGGGTCGTCTTCAAGGAGCAGCAATGGGCGACACTGTGCAGAGGATCCTAGGTCAGTCGGCTTATACCTGTTTCGAGCATCCGTAGTCACCTTTGAACTCCTATTTTGCGGAAACCTGGAACGGGCGCTTTGAATCTGCCATGCGCATTCTGTATGCCTTTCAGGTTCCAGGACTTGCTTTTTGATTCTTAGAAGCATCCGTGTGATCAGGCGACGTAGTGTTGAGACCTTGCAATGCTGACTTTGGAGGTTTTGTGCTTGCAGTGCGGGCAAAAGACGGCATTGCTCTACTCAAGGCGCCACCGGAGGAGGTCAAACCTGTTGACACTTTTACCAGGTGAATGTGCTGACCAACTTCTTGCAACTATCGATCCCACTCGAAGGTCCCGCGCTTGTGCAAGCAAAGCACTGTGTTCTGTCCAAGTGCTGCCAGGGTGGTGAGAATGGAGAGGCTCGGTTGGTTTCCACTGTAAACAGAAGCATGGTGTCAGTCCTAGTAATCTATTGAAGGAGAAAGACATGGCAACTATCCAGCAAGTTGGCCGCAAATGCCAGCAACTTCCAGTTCACAGTATACTTCTGTCAGCACCTATCAAGGTCAACAACCAAAAGCAATTCTCCAAACTATGGGCGATTGAATGGTGGTAGACATCTCGATCACCAGAACGACGCCCGCAAGTTCTAAAAATGTTCAGTATCTTCTCGCAAGAGAGCATCAGTCGTCCAAAAATCATCCTCAATCAACAGCATTGGTAGATCAATGTGCCTATGCCTGGCAAGCTGCCCTGTTGGCGTCATCTTTCTGATGTTGCTCTTATCATGCAATCCCAACACATGGTCTCGCTTTCGCAGGACTCAGGGCCTGCAGACGCAGTTTAGTGCGGATGGAAAGCTTCTTGCCATTGTCAAGCCCTCCGGCTCTGGCGTCAGCATCATTGACGTGGCGTCCTCCAAGGAACTACGCACTATTCCGGCGAGCAATGTGATGGGGATCGCATTCTCCCCCAAGAACACGTTCCTGCAAACATTCCAGAAAGCGGGCGCTCCGGGTGAGAAGAACCTTGTTCTCTGGAGCCTGGCAACGGGCGAGGCCGCTTTTCAGCAGTCCCAGAAGACCTTCTCCAAGCTGAGCTGGTGAGATATGAATTCCTGCTTGAAAGTGATCATGCTCAATTGTGGTGAATGACTTCAGATGTGCCGAGAGTAAGCTTTGCTGCGCACTTCACTGCAAGAGGTGTGTCGACGAGAAGCTGGTTCATGCAGAGCCATAGGTACTGGTTTACAGAGGCGACAGAGTAGTATGACGGGTGTTTGAGAGGTCCGTAAGGAAAGCTGATCTGGTTACGATGCAAGGGTGGTGCATCCTGTTCTGGTGTGTGAGAGGCCGTTCATGTTTCGGTCTTGTGTCGCAAGTTTGAGTTATTCAAAGCACAACGCCGTTCAGCCCCCCAGAGATGCAACGCTGCCAATGTCCTGGCAAAGAACAGACCCAAAAGTCAGGCACTTTTCCCACTAAGATACTCTAAACATGAATTATGTGAATTACGTGCATCACACAAAAAGCTCTGATGGCATCCTGGGTGATGTTTTCTCTGGAAACGATCTACTGGTATCCACCCCATGCAGTCCCCCCCTCAAAGCAGGGACAAGCAGGGACTCCATAAATCTCTTTTTTCGGTCCTGCAGGCCCTCAATCCAGTTCAGCGATGACGAAACAGTGGCTGGCCGGTGTGTGACGAACGAGGTCCACTTGTACGACCCTCAGGACTTTTCTCGCGGCATAGTGGACAAGCTGCGGGTGCCGGGGGTGGCCGCTATGCAGCTAGGCTTCGACCCGCCCTCCCACATCGCCTGCTATGTCCCTGAGCTCAAGGTTCGACATCCACTACCTCCAATCTGGTTTTACTACCTCTGATGTACGTCACAGCGATCTGATTTAGTGCCTCCTCTAGGCGTCTCTCGACAAGCCAGATTGTCTTAATATGTTTGAAACCAGGTGCTGTGCGTCACCTTGAACTGCTTGTCAGGCGAAAGGAAACTGCAGATCGTAAAAGCTGGTGAATCCTGGCTAGTCACCGACCCCAAATCTCTGCAACCACTCACCTTAATGATAGAAAGCTCAAGCTAGTTAATGCACGCCCTTTGCGTCTTCTGCCGAAGTACTCGAATCTGCACAGGACAGGAACGTCCCATCCTTGTCTTCACACAGGGCGCTCCAGCGAGCGTGCGCATTTACGAGCGGGCCAACATGGCATCGGGCCAGCCCGTCGCGCGGCGCAGCTTCTTCAAGTCGTCGACCGTCAAGTTCTTCTTCAACCGCGGCACCACGGCGGTGCTGGTGCTGGCCGCGTCCGACGTGGACAAGACGAACCAGAGCTACTACGGGGACACCGCGCTGCATTATCTCGCGTGCGACGGGAGCAACGAGTGCACCGTTCCTCTCAGTAAGCCGGCGGTTCCTGATGAGTCGATGTCTAGACTCTGCTATATTCTTCTAGCATTCATCTCTCTTTCGGCACCCGTCTTGACTCGTAGCTCGTCTTGCGGGTTGGCAATCGTAAGTTGGTACCGACTAGGTTTCGCTGAGTTGATGTGCTACTTGATAATATAAGGGCTGTGGCGAGTGTGGTGAAGCCGCCTAGGCTAGCACAGGACCTCTTACAGGCTTCCACGATCGGCGTTGACTTCGGGTTAGGTATTGGCATCGAGCGTCTGTTACGAAGAGGCTAGCCGCACTCTTTTCCGTCAAAGCGGAACAAACTGGTAACAAAGAGCGCACTTCCAACATGGCTTAACCCGATCTTCTGTATTGTGCAGGTAAAGAAGGGCCGATCCACGACGTGCAGTGGTCGCCGTCTGGCAAGGACTTCGTGGTCGTCCATGGCTGTATCCCCCAACCGTTGCGATGCTGACATCTCAGAGATATGATTTTGACTGAAATAGTCCACATCAAAATCAAAACTTCGGTCGCAGCAGATACCCACCGATGTGCACGAAAAGTGCTGACGCCGGATTCCTGGAGGTTCACGATAGTCGCCTCGGTCACGTCCCATGGAGCCTTGTTCTTGACTGGCAGCACCTATTTTCCGCAATCTCTTTCGTCACTCGCGTCGCAAAGCTGAATTTCCGGGGCTTGTTATCAAAGTCAAGGGCGCAACGTGAAGCTTGTTTGTCTACAGTCAAGTGAACTTGGAAGAGGAGGACCCAGCGCTTGTGCGAGTAGTTCGCTGCTTATTCATGTCCAAAAGCGAATGGATGGATCACTTTTCCTTGACGGATTGCTTGCCAGTCATGCCATCCAAAGCAACCCTGCTGGACTCGCGGTGCAAGACCCTCCATGACTTTGGTTCCGGCCCACGGAACATGGTCAAGTGGAGCCCCCACGGTCGATGTGAGTCTCCTCCGGCCTTCTGACGCGTGTCGTCATACCGTTTCTAGATTTCAGCAGTACCTTGGCAAAATGGAACTGGTTCTGTCGCGTTCCCTCTTGTTTTGGCATCGAACCTTTCAGAAAGTGCTCGCCGAAGGATTCTATTGTGCCCACAAGGCACTCTTCACCCCTTCGGGAGCAAGCCTTGCAGAGCAGTCTTTTTTGGAGTCTCTATGTCGTCCTCCTTCGTTGACTTTGTCTCCGGTGTTGTGATTGCGAAGTGTTTAACGACCCTCTGTCGTCTTCTTTGCAGTCATCTGCTTGGCAGGGTTTGGAAATCTTCCAGGTGACGTGGTAAGTGCCGTCCTCGGGCGTCCTTGAAATTCTTTAGGGGCTGTGCATTCCTTTTACCATCTGAAAGGATGTTTTTTTGGACGCTCAACATGCTCACCAGCAATCGGTCGGCTTACTAAAGGTAGTCTCCATGTAATTCTTTCCAAATACCGAGGACTGATGGCGCTACATTCGAATGATACGCTGAAGCCATGCTGGGACATCTCAATGATACGCCGAGCCAGTCTGCAAACACCCTCACTCAGCTTCCTTTTTGGCGTTCGCTCCTTGCAGGAAATTTGGGAGCGGAGCCAGCTGAAGCTGCTGGGCAAGACCCGTGCCCCGATGACAGTGACGTGCGAGTGGGGCCCCAGCGGGCGCTATCTGCTGTGCGCCACCACGTCGCCCCGGCTGCAGGTCGACAATGGGTGAGCGCCAGACTCTTGAGCCTCTCCCTTGCACTCTTTCAGGTTCTCAGTCTTCAGTATCCATCCAAGCTACTCCCCTACTGATCTGAGTCGCTCGTTGTCCTGTGATCTACCACGAAAGATGGAGCAATGATGTGCAGGGATCCAGACAACTCATTCAAAAGGCGTGAAACGAAAGGATGACGTTGGCAACTCAATCGGGGAGTCTTGCACCGTCGATGGTGCCGCCTGATTGAGCTGGAACTTCGCTGCTTGCAGGATCAAGATCCTCAAGTACGACGGCCGGCTAGTTTATCAACAGCCGTACGATCAGCTATATCAGGTGAGAAAAGAGATTTGTGACCTCAATACCAACTTAACAAGCCGGTGCCACCCGCAAAGGTGACTTTGAGAGCCCGTTCGAATGCCATTACACCTACTCGGTATTCGGCTGAGGCGCGCCAGACAATGCATAGCTTGTTGCCGTTGGGGGCATCATATGAAAACACGTGCCCCTCCCCCTCGGTCAGGAAGTCCATTCATTGCCTGCAACTACCTTGACCGACGATCATCTGCCGATTATTGAAGACGACTGAAAGCTGCATAGAGTGAACCCGCGAAGGCAACTTACAAACGGAGCGTGATTCCAATTCGAAACCCTTTCCATCGACCCGTTTCCTCAGTGTCCCCGCCCTCATTTCGCAGGCGGAATGGGCCCCCGCTGCCCGGGACGTCTTCCCCGACCTCCCTCCGTCGCCCAAGGCAAGCAAGAGCGACGAAGCGTCCACGTCGGGCCAGGCCGCGGCCGCCGCCCAGGAGAAAAAGCCGTACATCGCTCCGAAGCCCGTTGCATACGTGCATCCGCATGCCGCCACGTCAGCGAGCATCAAGTCGGCTGTGAGTGTTCTTGTCGGAGCCTGAAAAAGGTTGCGGTGTAGACTGGAGCGCAGGGTCGATTGTCTGAATTCTTCGCCCTCGCACCCCTGGTTTTTTTTGTGCGATGATTGCGTGGATTTTCGTTGATTGCCGCCCTTTATGCTGTCAAATAGAGGTTAGCTGTTCCTCATACCGCCTTTTCTGCTGTACTGTGCAGCTCTTTGGGGATGACGACAAGCCAAAAGCGTAAGCCTTGTCTCTTTCTTCCTTACATTAGGGACACTCTGGCCGCATGCTTCGACCCGATCCCTTACCTGATAACAGCGGTTTCACGTGATTCATCTTGCTGTCTGTTTGCTGCGCTCTTTTCGCTCCTTGGTATCTCCACCAATTTCCTGGCAGCTCCATACTATGCTTTACGTGGTCCTTCGTGGAAAGCTTGGGGTTGAGTGACGGTTTTAGCCGATTACATGGCCGCCCACTCTGCCCGAGAACTCCCTGTTTACAGGTTGAGTAGAAGCGCCCAACGAAATAAGAAGAAGCGCGAGAAGAAGGAGGCGGACGGACAGGACGCGGACGGCGAGGGCGTTGCTGTGGTGAGGGCTCCGCACAAATCCTTCATAAATTTCCCAACGCAACTCAGGTTTCCAAGGCGTGGAGGTCGGGCTTTCGAGAGGAATCGTTGGGTTGTTACAGGATACAGCATGTGCCTCTGCAAAACCGTTTTCGAAGACATATGCTCGCTCGCAAAAGAATGACAGCGGCATGGAAGTTCCCACTCTGGGAGGTAAACCAGCTTTTCTGAGGCCACCCTTTGCGTTTGCAGGACTCACTGGCGGCCCAGGTCCAAGCAACCCAAATCGAGGAAGCTGAAAGTGAGCATGGTGCCAAACCCAGAACTTTCTGGCTCTTTTTTCGCGGCCATCCCCCTGCGTTGGTAGGAAGGCTCCAGCTAGAGCTGTGGGAATCTGTGATGCCGCCTTACAATCTTTGATGGCGCCTTGTCACTGCGGAGTCGTAGTCCTCTCTGGTTGCGAAGAAGTGAAAGGCTCACATCAATGGAATTCTCAGAAGGTGGTGCGTCGTGGAAGGGCGCGTCTTAACCAAGAGACACTTTTCATCCTGCTTGTTCACGTGCAGTCCCGGGTGAGACCGGCAAAAAGATTCGTGCGGTACAAAAGAAGTTGCGCCAGATTGACGAGCTCAAAAAGAAGGCGGCTGACGCGGGAGGCGCGGGGGCGCTACCTCCGGCACAGAGAGAAAAGCTGGGGCAGGAAGCTGCCCTTAGGCAAGAGCTGGAAGATCTGCAAAAGACGCTTTGATCTTCTTAAGTTACAGTGCCGCATCTGATCCGAATGGAAGTGCGCTGCACGTCGTGTTCAAGCTATTGAAGCAAAGACTGATCATGAACATCTGAAGCAAAACCAAGTATGCCCCATGGCCACATTTGCGAAGTTTTACAACTGCCAAAATTTGGCAACCCCGGCGCAAGATTACCTTCACACGCGACACTTCGGATAAAATCAACTGTTGGACGGCTCATTAAGCTACTAACCGATTGCGCCGCAATTTAGCAAACGCGGCTTGCCTCAAGTGAACCTGCAATGATGATCATGCACAATACCGGTATACACATCTTGCATGCATGGTCGATCGTTGACCAGGCCATCGTGATTGGACGTCACAGCTATATAGCCTGCGGCCATGGACTGCGCGCATGTAGCCCACTGTTGTATGCTGGCACACTGCACGTACATGTTATCTTAATTCGCTTCAAAACACTGCACGGGACAGTTACGGTGGTTTTTCGCCCGGCGGAAATCTGCCGCAGACCAATTTATTTCGGGCGCGCGACGTAGCATATCCGTACGGTATCGCAAATTTTCGCCGGCGAAACACGGGGGATGTGTAGGACCTCGATGGGTACTTCCGAGGATATTCCTCCGGAAAATTGCACATTTGCCCCCAATTTTTTCCAATTTGTTGCATTTTGGCCCTAAAAAAGGCCTTTACATATGGCTATAAAACTGCAAATTTAAGAGA